>CAUYRH010135218.1:0-10559 GCA_963574655.1 Perodicticus potto | reverse complement strand
GCTGTGGCATCACAGCTCACAGCAACCTCCAATTCCTGGGCCCAAGCGAGTCTCTTGCCTCTGCCTCCCAAGTAGCTGGGACTACAGGTGCCCGCCACAACGCCCGGCCATTTTTTGGTTGCAGCCGTCATTGTTGTTGGGCGGGCCCAGGCTGGATTCGAACCCTCCAGCTCAGGTGTACGTGGCTGGCACCTTAGCCCGTTGAGCCACAGGCGCCGAGCCTGGTTTACATCTTTTAAAAGTCTCATATATCCAGCATTTATTGCATGCCTTTCACGTGCTTAATACTGGAAATACAGAGATGAAATGAACATTTCATTTAATTGGCCTAGCAACTAGTGTGAAACATGGCCTTTTATAGCCTCTTACTGATAGGATTCAATCTGTATGACTTCTTTGATTTCTGGGGACAGTCACAACCCTCTTCATAGAGGCTGACTTCAGGAACCTCCCAAACTGGTTGAGAATATATCAAAACTGTACATTAATTCTTGTATTAGAATATTCAGGGCTTCAGTGCTAGAGTGAAAATAAGCTCTGCTAAGTGAGAATAAGCTCTGATGACCCCCCTCACCCATCCAACAGTGGAGAATTTGTTTAGACTCAAATGGTGGTTTCTAACCAGAGGTGGGAATGCTCACTTTCTCTAGACTCACATCCTAGCATTCTTCTAGGGGACACTGACCTAAGATAGTACCCCCATTCAAGTGACCCCTATCATGGCACAACCCCCCTTTCTAGAGCAGAAGCAATTTTAAAGCAATTACTGATCAAATGGGTTGAGACTAGTGCTGGGGCTTTCCTTGGGTGGCTGGCTGGGTTTGTGGGGGGCTACCTAAAGCCAGCTGCCTGATCCATTCCTACATGGCTCCATGTAATATAATTATCAGGGTCTGCTCTGCATCCTGACTGGGGCTGGGAATTTTGCTGGATTCATTCTAGTCATTTCAGACTGAATTTTCTAGGAGTTTCCTCAGGTTCCTTCCTGAGGAAAAGAGGCAGAGAGAACACTTGAATGCCAGTCCCCTAATTCCTGACTTTTCATCTCTATTGAGCTCATCTTCCTGACTCCAGCACAGTTGGTTACAAACAGGAAGCAGGGATACCCAGAGAGGGGAAGAAAGGTGTGTGATGCTTGCATCACCTGTCTGAGACTCCTGGATTGAAGCCAAGTCATCAAATCTATCTCCCTGCCTCAAAATGGATGACATTCCCATTCTGCTATCTCTTCTACACTTTTACCCAGCCCATTGCTCATGACCCAAAGGGGAAGGCACATAATTTCCTGATTTTCCAATTACCCACCTGATTCATGGCTGTAAGACAAGACTCTTGAAACATTTAACCTAAGTCTACCATACCACAAATTGCTTTCCAGGAAGACTCAGCTATTATATGACCTATAGCTAGCCAGCTAACATTGAAGTCTCAGTGATAAAAAATGAGTCCTCTCTGTAAACCCCAGGGCTTTGCCTTGCTAGAGAGAAATCACGATATATAATTCATATGGTCTTTGGATTGCAGATCAATAAGAAATCTAATTCCTTTTGTCACCACTTTGGAGGTCCTAGAATTCGTCAAGAATGTTGTGGCTGATGACCGAATCCAGTTCCACGTGTTGAATGCCTTTGACCCCCTGCCCATCAGTCCCTTTGATGACCAGGCCTTGGGTTACCACCTGCTCCGCCAGACCATACAGTCTGTCTTCCCGGAAGTCAATATTGTCACCCCAGGTAATGACTTCATCAGCTGTGGCTGACGGGAGGTGGGGGCTAGAATTGTTTCCTCTCCAGTGTCTACTGCTCCACCCCCACCCCAGCTGTTCAGTTTGGAAACAGCTGGCTGCTTCCCCTCCTGATGGGATTGGAACTATATTTTCCCTTCAGGGTGGAAGTGAGAAAATAAACAGGAAAGGAGCAGAAACAATAAATTAGGTCAGTTAAGCGTGGGCCCTTGCTTAACCTAAGTCAGCTACTCTAGCATAGAGGAGAGGATTGGCTCAGACTCCCTCTCTGGAGGGGCCCACAGAAGGGACCAAGGTCTTCCCAGATTCTGGTTCTCATTCATTCTAGGTTAACAACTCAGCATTAGGGCTCAAAATCCTCCAGCCCATACCATTTGCATTAACCCAAACTTTCCTAGCCCAACAGCAGCACTCTCTGTATCCCTTGCCCTTGATCCTAGCGTATCATCCAAATCTATGCTGTGTAGACTCGAGTGGAAGAGGATCACCAAGGAACTTACTAAAATGCGGGTGAACTGAACTCACTTCCAAAGATTTGGGTTAACCAAATCTGGATGGAACCCTAGAATGTACCTTTTAAACAAATATGCTCAGGATATTCTGATGTGAGATGACAGTTGACTGCTATCTGAGACTTGCTGGTCTGTGATATGAGAAGGAAGTGCCCAAATGTTAAGGCCTGGACCCAATTTCCTGTTATCTGGGTTTAACCAAGGATTTCCTCCAAATATCCAGGAACCTTGGCCCTCAAAGGCTCCCTACTCTACTCTCTTCTCAGCGACCTGTCATAATCCCATCAAGGGGGTTAGGCTTTTATAGACAAAAAAAGGCAGAAATGCACAAAGCAAGGGAATTGTGAAGGGCCTGGCTACCCATTTGAAATCACGACAGGAAATTAAGACAAAAACACAAATTATCATCTCAAATCATCCCACACACTTGAATTGATATTCCAGGGTATCTTTTCCCAAAGAACACACCTATGTTCCCAGCTCAAACTAAGTGACCTCCTACCATGTTCAGGAGAGTAGGAGATTGGAAAGAGACTATCACAGGACTTCCCAGCCCTGAGGTTTGACTCTAGGAAGACAGACTTATCCTTCAAAGAATGTGAACAACAGGAAATTATGTTCCATTTTATAGTATTAAAGTCCCTTCGGGAGTATTTATTTCTGACCTAGGATAATAACAGAATAAAGTTCAGGTGATAAAGAAGTGGTATCTAGACTCTGGTTTCTTAAATAGCAAATAGCTGTGAAGTGAAGATATTGGGCCCCCCTGGTCATCTTAGAGTGAGAACACTTACCTTTGGGCCATTCAAGTCCATGTCCCTAGCTGAAAAGCTATTTTTTGTAAGGTTTCCTGGAGGTTAAAAAAAATCATAGCCACAGGCTCCCAAGAGGGCCCAGGCATTGCTCTGTAGTGACCAGTGGTCCTCATTTTCTAGCCAGCTCACCTCCCACTACTTCCTTGGCTTAGTCGCTCAGTCTATCTTTTCTAGGTATTTGTATTGGCAACACAGACAGCCGACACTTCACAAACCTCACCACTGACATCTACCGGTTCAACCCCGTCAACCTGTACCCTGAGAACTTCAAGAGGTGAGTGGAACAGGTGTGAGCAGCAGGCAGGAGAGGGGAGAGATGAGAGAACATCTGACCTGCCCCTTTTCCAAGCCCATGCTCTTGACACTCCACCAAATGTGGGAAAGTCAGGACTTGACAAACTAAAATGGTGATGTCATAGAACCCAATTTACCCTTGTCATCCCAGAATTTGTGAGAATTGGCCCTTCTTTTACAAGGATGAAGATTATCAGTTGTTTGGTGAGAACCTGGTAGAATTAGTACCCTTGGGTGCTAATCCCAGCTCTTTCTCTCTTTGGGAGAGTGTTTACCCTCTAGAGCAGTGGTTCTCAACCTTCCTAATGCCACGGCCCTTTAATACAGTTCCTGTGGGTCGCGACCCACAGGTTGAGAACTGCTGCTCTAGAGCTCATCTTCTCTACTTACAAAATGGAGAGATTCCTCACCATTCTCTGAATAGCAGACACACAAGCGGTCAAAGGTGGGCACATCCTTTGACTTCTCGGAAGAAAATGCCATGGAAATCCAAAATGTGATCACCAATTGTAACTGCTATGTACAAATTACTACCTCGTGGGTTCCTCAGCAAACTTTTAATCTTGGGGCATGAGCGAGTGAATTCCATTTACTTCTCTAAGAACAAGTTTCACGGTTTTTGTTTTTTAAATAGGGGACAGATAGCTACCCTTTTATGTCCTTTACTCTTTGAGGTTAAATGTGTACTATAGTTGGGTTTTTTGTTTTGTTTTGTTTTTCTTTTTTGTTTGTTTGTGGGGAGGCAGGTTGATGGGTGTGAGATTTGACAGTAAAGTTCCTAGGTGAAGCAAAAAACTTGATAGGTATGCTGGGCAGTTGCCCTCCTACGCTCCCTTACTCCTAATAAGTTCAGGGGCTAGGTAATTGACTTAGAGATAAGTTTGGCTAGGCACTCTGTCCTAAGAGAAAAAGAAAGATAGTACTACCAGAAGACCTATTATTGCAGGGTTTTCAGAGCAAGAGATGATTTCGAACTCTCTGGAAATTCATTATGTACACCACTATTCTTTGTCATGAGCATGGATCCTTGAGGTGACCAACATGTCATATGAAACCTCACAAATGGTCTCTCCCACCTTCCCACTTCCTATCCTTGGAGGGTCAACGGCCAGTGGTTTCAGGGTTGGGGGGTGGGTAGGGTACATGTTTTACTATAGCACTTGGCCCTCTGCTCCTCCCCTAAATGCATCTCTCTTGCCCTTAGCGTCCATGGACTCAATGAGAAAATATCAGTCCAAGGCTACGAGACTCAGGTGAAATTCATGTTTGAGTTGATACAGAATGCTGACACAGATGGGTGGCCAGTCCCTCACCTGCATGAACTGTGAGGTCAAGGAGCAGCTGGATTAGGTGTGCAACCCTGGACCAGGAATATCTCAAGGGGGATAGCTGAGGGGCAAGGGTACGCCAATGATGATAAAACATTTGGTCAAAGCCACACCATAATACATTTCCCACCTGCTTGCTCACTTCTATTTATTCTTTCATTTTTTTAATTTTTTAATTTTTTTTTTTTGAGACAGACTCTCACTTTGTCCCACCCTTTGCTAGAGTGTTGTGGCATAATAGCCCACAGCAACCTACAACTCTTGGGCTCAAGCGATTCTCTTGCCTCAGCCTCCCAAGTAACTGGGACTACAGACACCTGCCATAATGCTTCGCTATTTTTAGAGATGGGGTCTCAGTCTTGCTCAGTCTTGCTCAAACCTGTGAGGTCAGGGCAATCCACCTGCTTCAGCCTCCCAGAGTACTACCTTGCTGACTTCTAAACTCACCCAATAACAATGCTGAGGGTATGGTGGTCAGCAGAAATCTGGCTTCTCCATTCCTCCCAACATCTACTTCCCTTGACCATTGGGCCTTTACTGCCTTCTTGTCCCTTGTCTGTCTTATGCTGGTTGTTTCACTGCTCCAGCCTCCAGGCTTAACTTAAATGCAGACTTGAAAAATCTCAGCCAGGTTTTACCTAATAGGAGTGTTTGATTTAGGGCACTCTTGCTGGGAGGCCTTACATATTTCTTCTTGCTAGAACTTCCTTTTTCCTTTTCTTCTCTTCTTGAACTTGTGAACTGCCTCTTCATCTCTCCTCTCCTAGCCCCATATCTCTCCCACTACTCTCTAATTGATTCTACATCTGGAGCTGGACTTAACTCAAACCATGATCCTACTACATATTGCCACTACAATTGGTCAAATAAAGTTGCCATCTCCAGTGGTCACTGAGGAGTTAAACTGAGGTGGGGGCTTTGAAGGAACCCAAGATCCCCTGGTTCCAGAGGCCAGAGACTGGAAAAAAAAGTCTCTGTCCTTGGGCTTCCTCTCAAGGGCTCCCTGGACTTTGTTCCCTCCCCTGCCCTGTTCCTGCCACCTGCTGCTGCTGTCTCACCCCAGGAGGTGCTAATCTGTGGAAACATTTCCCTGGCACATCCTATGGGCTAAGTTCCTAAGTGAAGGGCATTCATGACCCAGCCTCCCAGTGGAGCCTAGGACCAACAAGGCCCTGGCATCATGTCCTAGTTCAGACTGATCAAGGGGAAATGGAGGGCATGGGGGGTGGGGAGTTGAGGGCAGGTGGTACAAGCTATCCTCCATCAGGGGACAGCAGAGCTCCTGACTTTTTTCTCTGGCCAACCCTGAGCATATTTGAATCTGCTCAGTAGCTGCCAGGTGGTAGGCATTGGAAGGCAGCATTTCTTGGCTCAAAGCTAGGAGCTGTGCTTTGTGGATCACAAGGAAGTCTGGGTCACAGAGGGAGCTGGGACTTGAGACTCCCCCCTTCTTTCCTCACCAGGCAAGGACCTTCCATGCCTTGCTGGGTTCTGACAGCAGTGGGCTCCCTCTCCCCACGAGCCTCCTGCCCTTCATACCCCAATTTCTCACCTCTCTCCTGGGGATAGGAGCTGTTCTTTGGAGCTTGGGCCTGATGGAAAGTGTTAGAAACACAGTGTGGAGATTATTCAAGCTTTTTTGCTACTCCCCAAGACTCACATTCCTTCCCTTGCCCTCCCTTTTTTTGGCCAATTCAGTACTTATTCAGCCTTTGTTAGAGGGTGAGCTGAAGAACAGAAATAATCCTTCACATTTGTACAGAACTATGCAGAGTGCTTTCATACACCTTATCTGAGCAGAGCCCCACAAAAACCGTATGAAGAAAGTATTATTATCCCTTCTTACAGGGAAGGAATTTGTTCTAGAGAGGTTACACATCTAGCTGGGGGCATTCGGCTCAAATCCAGGTCATTTGGCCCCAAACTCACTATTACTCTGTGATTGGAATCTACTTCCCATTAATTGTCTTATTTAATCCTCACAACAACTCTAGGGTTATTGCCCATTTTACAGATAAGGCAACTGGGACTCTAGGCTTAAGTAACTTGTCCAAGGTCATACAGGTGTTAGGGACAGAGTTTGTCTCATTCCTCCAAAGCCTGTGTTAAAAGTACTGAAGAGGAAACAGACTCAGAGAAAGAAGTTCATTTGCCCAAAGTGACAGATTTCTTAAGGGGTAGTCCCAGAATTAAAATGCAGGTCAGAAATCCCCACGTCCAGCATTGGTTCAGTTGCACCACTTGCACCATGCTGCCTGCCCCAAGGACCTGTGGTGTGTGGCTCATTCATTCTGATTCAGGGAGATGTCAAGGACAAAGGCTATCCTACTTTTTGGATTTCGGTCTTCTCTCTAGCTGTCTTGGCTAATCTTTCTCTATTCACACCTCTCCCTTTGCCTGCCAGCACTTCTTACCGCCCCCACCTCCCAGCTTCCAGATTCAGTTCTTTTCTCTTCTTTGAGTTTGGGGACAAACAGCTTTCTAGTGATCTATGGAGTACCTGGGAGAAGAATGAGCAGCCGACTCTGTCCCCATCCATCCAGTCCCCACCTTCTTCCAGCTTTAGAAAGGATAGTTTTCTGAACCCCTAGATGGGGAAGGAAGGCCCTTGAGAGGAAAATGCTATAAATCCTAGCTCTGAGAACGCAGATATTCTAGCCTAGAGGCCCCTGACGATTTCTGGAGAGAGCGAGGCCTGCCCAGGACAACATGAGCCCCAAGACTCTGGACAGGATGGGGCAAGGAATCTGGGACTTTCCTCCACCTCTATTCCCACCCATCTACCCCTTCCCAAATCCACCTTGGAAGGGTTCCAGCAGATAGTCCCTGACCAGGACTTAGCTCAAGCTTTTTACTCACACTTTACTACCAAAGGGGGGAGAAAGATAAAATACTCATAAGCAAAGAGAATGGGAAAGGAAAAGTATAAATAGGAGACAAAGTTCCTACTCAAGAGCTGAATGTTTTTACTAAACTTTTGTGAAAATTAAAATCTAATTAAATATTTTTATAAAAATGAAAAAATTTACAATTTGAGTGTTCTGTGTCCACCTGTGAACAAAAGAATCAGTATCATGTTTCACATATTACATTTAGCCCTACAAATACGAAAATTTAAGATTAACATAAATTGTTTAATACTGAAGTTCCTCAGCCACCACGTGCAATGTTGCAAACACTACACTTATTTATGGATACCTCCAGAACTAGAAATGAGAACTCAAAGAGAAGCAAGAAAACGGATACTCAGCACTACTGGTAAACATCATATCATCAAAGAATCTACTGTAGTCATACTTTCTGAGAAGAAGGACTTGACAAGCTAATTTTCTTTTCTCTTAGCTAAGCACTCTAAGAGCTCAATTCCTCCCCGCATTCCAAAGCCATGGCTGTCTCCAAGTTCACAGTGACAACCCATAAAACTTCAAGGCATTAAGATACAGTTACTTTTTTTTCTGAAGACAGGATATGCTTGCTTCAGTAGCACCTATACTGAAATCAGAACGATACAGAGAAAATTAGCACGGCCCCTGCACGAAGATGACACAAACATTTGTGAAGCACTCCATATTTTTAATGTATGCATATTTTGAAATATGTTGCACATAATAAATATATATAATGTCTATCAATTTAAATAAACAAGCCATAGGGGAAGATATAGAGAATATTTCTCCAAGGCCTGAACCATATTCATTTCAGGAATGTGTGTTCACAGTTACTGGTTGCTCTGTGACAACACTGAGTGTTGAATCCCAAGTGTCAGAGACATCCCTGGTTTTCATAAATTAAGTTCCTTTGTGGTCATGCTATATGATGTCTTCTAAAGCATGAAGCCCAGGAAAGGGGGCTATCTTGCCCAAATCTAAGAGATAAGGTCTTCTTTATGTAACTCGTGGTGCCTGGTCTGAGAAATCAGGAAGGCCTCTGTCTCTGGTGAGGAGGGAAGAGGTCTTCAACCTGTGCCTGATGGGCTGCATGTGGATTATGTGAGGATTTTTGCTTGTTTGTTTTTTGCTTATCTCTGGTATTGGATATCGTGAAAATTATGCACAGACCTTTTCTTGCTCATCAGTGCAAAATAAATACATTAGTGTTTGTGTATTTAATGTGTGGCCCAAGACAACTCTTCTTCTAGTGTGCAGTAGAGAAGAAAAATACTGGACACCCCTGATGCTGGGGGATCAGGAATTGTGGCAGACAGAGGGAATAGAGCAGGCAAAGGCTATGAGGCTAATGAGAACAATATACCTTCAAAACACTGAAAGGAGTCCAGTTTGGGCCTTGCAGGTCAGGAGGGGGATTTTGGACTTTGACGAAGGACAATGGAAAAGGGAAATCTAGTTAAGAAGTCTTCTTCCTTCTGTCCTTCTGTCCTTCCTTATATTTGTTCTGACACTTACATAGTATTTACTATATGCTAGGTACTGTTCTAATTAACATATATTAAAAACTCATTTTATCCTAATTTTTACCCTATGAAGCAGGCTCTTGCAATATAGCAGGTAGAAAATGGAGTTAGCAGGTTGGAGAAAGATGAGTAGATTAAGAAGTTACTTAGGTTAGTCAGGTGGGAAGGCAAATCAAAACCACAATGAGGTACCACCTCACATCCACTAGGTTGGCATCTAAAAAAGTGGAAAATAACAAATGTTGGCAAGGATGTGGAGAAACAGGAACCCTGTGCATTGCTGGTGGGATGTAAAATGGCATCACAGCTGTGGAAAGCAGTTTGGTGTTTCCTCAAAAAGTTACGCACAGAATTGCCTGATAAAATTCAACATTTCTAGTAGAATTCAGCTATTCTACTCCAAAAGAAATTAAAACGAAAGGTATTCCAACAAAAGGTTGTATCTGAATGTTCACAGCAGCACTATTCTCAATAACCAAAAAGTGAAAACGACCCAGATGGCTATCAATGAATGAATGGATGAACAAAATATCTCGTATCCATACAATGGAATATTATTCAGCAGTACAAAGGAATTAAGTACTAAGACATGCTACAATGTAGATGACCCTTGAAAATATTATGTGAGCTTTTCGGCCGGAGACGCCATCTTCCAGTAATTCACCAAAATGACAAACACAAAGGGAAAGAGGAGAGGCACCCTCTAGGCCTTTTAGAAAACATGGAGTTGTTCCTTTGGCCACATATATGCGAATCTACAAGAAAGGTGATATTGTAGACATCAAGGGAATGGGTACTGTTCATAAAGGCATGCCACACAAATGTTACCATGGCAAAACTGGAAGAGTCTACAATGTTACTGAGCATGCTGTCAGCATTGTTGTAAACAAACAAGTTAAGGGCAAGATTCTTGCCAAGAGGATTAAAGTTCGTATTGAGCATATTAAGCACTCTAAGAGCCAAGATAGCTTCCTGAAACATGTGTAGGAAAATGATCAGAAAAAGAAGGAAGCCAAAGAGAAAGGTACCTGGGTTCAACTGAAGCGCCAGCCTGCTCCACCCAGAGAAGCCCACTTTGTGAGAACCAACGGAAAGGAGCCTGAGCTCCTGGAGCCCGTTTCCTATGAATTCATGGCATGGTAGATTAAAATAATAGCCTGATCTGTTTTTTGAAATTGTCTTTTACTTTTATTCATGTAATATTAGTTGTCTATTTTTTGAGACTTTGGAAAAAAAAATAAGAATTTAACTGATGACTTCATATTAGCCTCAGAGTAAGAGCATTCTATAATAGACATACTCTTATTTGACAAAGTGAATGTTACTTTCTTGGCATTATTATTATTAATATTGCTGAATAAAAAAATTCCCCCAAAAGAAAACTGAAAAATACTACCAAAACAATATAATACTTATTCAACTCAAAAGATGTTTATTACCAACCTATTGTATTAG
>CAUYRH010135214.1:0-13651 GCA_963574655.1 Perodicticus potto | reverse complement strand
TGAGACAGAGCCTCAAGCTGTCACCCTGGATAGAGTGCCATGGCATCACAGCTCACAGCAACCTCCAATTCCTGGGCTCAAGCGAGTCTCCTGCCTCCACCTCCCAAGTAGCTGGGACTACAGGCGCCCGCCACAACGCCCGGCCATTTTTTTTGGTTGTAGCCGTCATTGTTTGGCGGGCCCGGGCTGAACTCGAACCCGCCAGCTCAGGTGTACGTGGCTGGCGCCTTAGCCTGTTGAGCCACAGGCGCTGAGCCACCAAGACCCTTTGAAATTAATTAACCCCCTTACTACCTGACTTACCATCGTGTGCTCAAGAGCTGGGAAGATGCCAGCAGGTGTGGTGCCGAAGTGGGTGAAACGCCTGAGCTCACAGGTTCAAGACCAACCTGAGCCAGAGGGAGACCTCATCTCTAAAAATAGGCGGGTGTTGTGGCAGGCACCTATAGTCCCAGCCACTGTAGTCCCAGCCTGTAGTCCTGTGCCTGTAGTCCCAGCTATTTGGGAGGCTGAGGCAAGAGAATCTTTTGAGTCCAAGAGTTGGAGATTGCTGTGAGTTATGATGTCACAGCTCTCTATTGAGGACAACAAAGTAAGACTCTGTCTCAGAAAAAAAAAAAAGTTGTCAGTTCCTGGTGTTTTCACTCTGTAAAGTGTTTTACATCTGGTGCTCTACTTTAGATATTTTAGTGTAGGGTTGGGACCATTATTGTTTTATAGGAACTGGATTTTTTTTTCTTTTTTTTGAGACAGAGTATCACTCTGTCACCTTGGCTAGAGAGATGAGATGTGACCTCATCATAGCTCACAGAAATGTCAGTCTCTTGGGCTCAAGAGATCTTCTTGCCTCAGCCTCCCAAATAGCTGGGACTATAGGCGCCTGCCATGACACTGGCTAGTTTTTCTATTTTTAGTGTTTGTGGAGGGTATGTCTTTTTTTTTTTTTTTTTGTAGAGACAGAGTCTCACTTTATCACATCATATCAAAATCATATCAAAACTCTATCATATCATATCAAATATGAAGGCACATATTAATGGCATTTACCCAAGAGATTTGTTGTATCCAGCAAATACAGAAATACGATTTTTTTGTTTGTTTTGTTTTGTAGAGACAGAGTCTCACTTTATTGTCCTTGGTAGAGTGCCGTGGCATCACACATCTCATAGCAACCTCCAACTTCTGGGCGTAGGTGATTCTCTTGCCTCAGCCTCCCGAGTAGCTGGGACTATAGGCACCTGCCACAACGCCCGGCTATTTTTCTGTTTTGCAGTTTGGCTGAGGCCGGGTTTGAACCTGCCACCTTCAGCATGTCGGGCTGGCGCCCCACTCGATGAGCCACAGGCACCGCCCTGGAGGGTATGTCTTGCCCTTGCTCAGGCTGGTGGGCTGGTCTCAAACTTGTGAGCTCAAGCAATCTACTGCCTCAGCCTCCCAGAGTGCTAGGATTGCAGGTGTGAGCCACTGCACCTGGCTGTAATTGGCGGGAGCTGGGTTTGAACTCACCACCTCCTGTATATGGGGCCAGGGCCCTACTCCTTTGAGCCACAGGTGCCGCCCTGTAATTGGATATTTTTAAAGCATACTTTCTTTTTTTTTTGAGACAGAGCCTCAAGCTGTCACCCTGGATAGAGTGCTATGGCATCACAGCTCACAGCAACCTCCAACTCCTGGGCTCAAGCGAGTCTCTTGCCTCCGCCTCCCAAGTAGCTGGGACTACAGGTGTCCGCCACAACGCCCGGCCATTTTTTGGTTGCAGCCGTCATTGTTGTTTGGCGGGCTGGGCTGGATTCGAACCCGCCAGCTCAGGTGTTTGTGGCTGGCGCTTTAGCCCATTGAGCCACAGGTGCCGAGCCAAAGCATACTTTCTTAAGTTCATTTTGTTGGGAATCCGGGAGCTAGTGATGATTGTTGGTTTTTAAGAGTTCCCAGAACACATGGACAATTATCATTGAGGACGCCTCTGTTTTTGGTGCCTGTAAGGTGTGGGGTAAATGAGAAGCACCCATGAAACATGAAATAAAATTAGTGATACAATTGTAGACAAATGCAATCATTTAGAAGGGTGGCTTGAGAATGTGAAGAAATGGCTGTTACAGTGTCCCACCCTTTTTTTCTTTTTCTGTTTTTTTCCCTCTCCTTTTCTTATAATGGGGATGGGTCTCAAGACATAGATGAGTGTGAGGTTTCTGACCTGTGCAGGCATGGAGGGCGGTGTGTGAACACTCCTGGGAGCTTCGAATGTTACTGTCAGGATGGATACTTGCCAAGGAATGGGCCTCAACCTTTCCACCCGGCCAGAGATGCCACATCATGCACAGGTGGGTTCTGCCAAAGAATGCGGCAGCTCCAGGTGAGATTCTGTTGATGGTGACTTTCCTCCCCGATGAGCCTGTGTTTGTATGTCTGTGTGGGGGATGTGGGCAGAGATGATCGGAAGCTTTCCACGTTTGTACCACCATGCACATGTAGAAAATAACATAATCGGGACAGAAAGGCTCTGTTAAAAAAAGAAAGCTAAAATTGTTAAACTCTAAGGATTTTTAGCAGTGAATAGATACTCTGATATTAACCACTATGGTAGATTGTAAACACTGCTGATCTGGGAAGGACCCAGCCTCTCAAAAGTGACCTTGAGAATTATAAGGAGGTATCTATCCTAAGGTACTTCTGCGATTCAAATTTTTTACTTGGTTTGATGAGGCTTCTCTTTAGTTAGGATGAATTAGTGAGGCTTGCTTTCTAAATTCAATCAGCTTTGTGCCTGGGTAGCTGCTACTGCCTGCAGAAGTCCAGAGACTGAATGAAAACAACCATTGGAGACGTGCCCAGAAGTCATGTGGACATGAACCAGTGTCCTTAAAATATGGCTTGGGATGTGTGTGAGAGGGGTGGGGTAGAGGTAGGGAGAGATTATGAAGTTTGAAAATTTGTATTCACATACTAATGCATTTGACCTTAATTTATTTTCAGAAATAGACTGTGGCAGCCCTCCTGAGGTTCCAGATGGCTACATTGTAGGAAATTACACCTCCAGGCTGGGCAGCCAAGTTCGTTATGCTTGTAAAGAAGGATTTCTCAGTGTCCCAGAATATACAGTTTCAAGCTGCACATTCCTGGGCACATGGGAGTCCCCCAAATTATATTGTCAAGGTGAGTTTTCAAAAGGTTCAGGTTCCCAGCTTATACCATCTTGAAACTGTTTTCATATTTCTATCTAAATTTCACTTTCTGGGGAGTGAATGGGTTAAATTAATCTAACAAATTCCTATTTGTTTCCAATAGGTTTTCAGTTGATGCTCTTGGTATTTTTAGGATCTTATTCTGCAAATAATTCTGTGTTTTGTTTTTCTGTATTTATAAAAGTTAACTTTTTTCTCTTGGCTAGTATTTTCAGAACAATAGCTTAAATAGCATTGTTGACTTTGACTGTTAATTTCTTATTCCTAACTTTTGTGGAAATGGTTTTGGTGTTTCGTCACTCATGATCTTGGCTCTTAGGTGCTGTGTGTATCTAATTATGTGCACTGATGTAGCACCGTGTGCCAAGTTCTGTTCCAAGCATTTTATACACAGACTGTACATACAGTGGTGGGCCCATAAGATTGTGATGGAGCTGAAAAATTCCTATCGCCTAGTGAAGTCATAACTGTTGTAACGTTGTAGTGCAATATCATTCCCGTGTTTGTAGCAATGCTGGTGTAAACAAACCAGCTCTACTGCTGGTAGGATAAAAGTGTACAGTCCTAGGCCTCCACATTCACCCACCACTCACTCACTGGGCCCAACAACTTCCGGTTCTGCATACTCCATGATGGTAAGACCTCTATACAGGCATTTAAAATTTTATACCGTATTTTTATTGTACTTTTTCTGTTTGGATACATAAATACTTAACCACTGCGTTACAGTTGTCTGCAGTATTTAGCACAGTACCATGCTGTAGAGCAGTGGTTCTCAACCTGTGGGTGGTGACCCCGGGGAACTGTGTTAAAGGGTCACGGTGTTAGGAAGATTGAGAACCACTGCTGTGTGGGTTTGTAACCTTGGAGCAGTGGGCTGTACTATGTAGCCTAGGTGTGGAGTAGGTGGTGGCGTCTAGGTGTGTGTGAGTGTGCTCTGTTACAACACAGAAATCACCTAAAGACAAATTGCTCAGTACACATCCCCACTGTTAAGCAACACGTGACTGTAATTTGTTTAAGGTCATGCAACAAGTGGGGGGGCTGAAATTAGAACCCAGGAATGCTCATTTCAGAGGTCGTATCTTCTTTTTTTTTTTTTTTTTTTTATTTTGAGGCAGAGTCTCACTTTGTTGCCCTCAATGGAGTGCTGTAGCGTTTCAGCTCACGGCAACCTCAACTCTTGGGCTTAAGAGATTCTCTTGCCTCAGCCTCTTGAGTAATTGGGACTACAGGTGCCTGCCACAACACCTGGCTATTTTTAGAGAAGGTGGACTCACTCTTGCTCAGGCTCGTCTCGAACCTCTGAGCTCAGGGAATGCAATCCAGCACCTCGGCCTCCCAAAGTGCTAAGATCACAGGGAGGAACCACCGCGCCCAGCCTGAGAGATCATATTTGCAATCATCCTAACTGCTTCTGTTTTTAAGGTGTTGGCTTTTGTTTTTCACTTTTGGCTTTCTCTCCATCTCCAAATATTACCTTTTTAGTAGTTTTGGGATATATATACCGACACACATATATGTATATATGAATATAAAGATATATATATATATGAGTATATATGATGATATAAATATATCACACATTTAATCTTAAGGAAGCATTTCATCTATTCCCATTTTACTAGTGTTTTAAAAAAGTTAGAAATGAGTTATTTTTTATCATGTAATTTAGGCAAGTATGAAGGTCATTATATGTTTTTTCTTCTTTTAAAACCGGGG
Organism: Perodicticus potto; assembly: GCA_963574655.1. Classification (NCBI taxonomy): domain Eukaryota; kingdom Metazoa; phylum Chordata; class Mammalia; order Primates; family Lorisidae; genus Perodicticus; species Perodicticus potto. The sequence goes on along the minus strand of CAUYRH010135214.1, from coordinate 8,747 downwards.
TGTCCATGCCTTTCTTTTTTCTCTACCTCACATTGGAAGAATAAGAGTTATCTTAGGCCATACATCAAATACACAAACATTAATGAAAGCTGATAGGCAAAAAAAAAAAAAAGGTCTGTGCATACATTTCATGGTATCTGACACCACAGAAAAGCAAAACTAGTCCTCACAAAATCAGCATGTGGCCCAGGCTGCAGGTTGGATGCCCCGGTAATGAGTAATGTATGGATTATATTATATTATTAGATTTCTAGATCATGACCAGGTGAATGACTAGAATGAATTATTCTGGCTCTTTGGTGTTTTATTCTTTTAATCTAGATTATATTTGCTAAATTTTACTTAGAATTCTTGCACTGATGTTCATGACTAGATTATTCTGCTGTCTTTTCCTGTGCCATTTTTGTTGGGTTTGGTATCAACATTGTTCCAAATTTAAAAAAAAGAATGTACAAGCATTTCCTTCTTTATTCTCTGGAATACTAAATAATTTTTAAAGATTTGGGAGATTTTACCAGAGAAGTCATCTAGATGTGGCCCTATTGGTGAGGTAGCCCTTGGACGATTTTTAAAACTTCTTCTTATACTTACTGGTAGGTGTAAGTTTTCTTTCCCTCTCAGGATCAATTTAGGTAATTAATGTGTTCCTAGAAAATCATCTATTTCAAATATATTTGTAGGAAGAAGTGTCAAGGATTCATACTTCTGATTTTCTGTAGCTATATTTGTAACTGTTTATAATAGTGAAATATTAGAAACAATCCCAAATGTCTACCAACAAGAAATTTGTTAAATAAATCTAGCTTGGCAACTGTAGGGCACCGGCCACATACCCCAGAGCTGGCAGGTTCGAACCCAGCTGGGCCTGCCAAACAAGGCAACTACAACCAAAAAATAGCTGGGCATTGTGGCGGGCACCTGTAGTCCCAGCTACTTGGGAGACTGAGGCAAGAGAATCACTTAAGCCCAAGAGTTTGAGGTTGCTGTGAGCTGTGACGCCACGGCACTCCACCAAGGGCAACTTAGTGATACTCTGTCTCAAAAAAAAAAAAAAATCATGGTATGTCCATAAAAGGAAATATTATGTAGCCAATAAAAATTAGTTTAGCAGGCTTGGCGCCTGTGGCTCAATGGGCTAAGGCTCCAGCCACGTACACCTGAGCTGGCGGGTTCGAATCCATCCCAGGCCCGCCAAACGACAATGACGGCTGCAACCAAAAAAAATGGCTGGATGTTGTGGTGGGCACCTGTAGTCCCAGCTACTTGGGAGGCAGAGGCAGGAGACTTGCTTGAGCCCAGGAATTGGAGGTTGCTGTGAGCTGTGATGCTACGGCACTCTACCCAGGGTGACAGCTTGAGGCTCTGTCTCAAAAAAAAAAGAAAAAAATTAGTTTAGCAAAATAGGAAAGTATTCTGTATTACAAACTATGAATAACACAATCTCCAATTTCAAAGTTCCAATGTACAGATAAGCTTAGGAAAAAGTTTAGAAGGTTATACATCAAAATGTCATTGGTGACGTTGGGGGGGCATCCTGGATGATTTTTATTGTATATATTTATATTATTTGTTTATTTAAATATGATATATTTTATTATATATAATATATTTTTATTATAAATATAATAAAAATCATCCAGGATGTCCCCTAATGTCACCAATGATATATATATATATATGTGTGTATGTGTGTGTGTGTGTGTGTGTGTATGTGTGTGTATATGTGTGTGTATATATATATGTATATATATATATTTTTTAAGACATAGTTTCACTTTGTTGCCCTGGTAGGGTGCTGTGGCATCATAGCTCAGAGCAACCTCAAACTCTTGGGCTCAAGTGATCCTCTTGCCTCAGCCTCCCAAGTAGCTGGGACTACAGGTACTTGCCACCATGCCTGGCTAGTTTTTCTATTTTTAGTGTATGTGTGGGGGTGTATGTCTCACTCTTGCTCAGGCTGGCAGGCTGGTCTCAAACTTGTAAGCTCAAGCAATACCCAGAGTGCTAGGATTACAGGCGTGAGCCACTGCACCTGCCTATTTTTATATTTGATATATTTCTGTATTGAAGGAACTTTAAATGGAATGCTTCATGAATTTGCATGTCATCCTTGTGCAGGGGCCATGCTTATATCTGTATCATTCTAATTTTAGTGTACGTGCTGCCAAAGCAAGCATGAAGAACTGTTTTTACATATTAGACAAAGTAACAAAGTGGTTTCATTTTGGAAAAAAGAAAAAACCCCAATTTTCATTGAATTTATTGCATAGCTAAGAAACCCCAGTGATGTACCCGAATGAATTCTTTTGACATTATCATCTGATGTTGAGGCTGTAAACACATTTTGATAGTTAATTATTATTTTGGGGAGGGATTTAAGAAATTCTAAAAGTACATTTTAGTTCTAAGATTATCTTTCAGTGGATCATTTAAAATACAGAACTTGGATTAAAATGTGCCATATAGGCAGGGCATGGTGGCTCCCACCCATAATCCCAGTACTTTGGGAGGCCAAGGTGGAAATATCAGTTGAGTCTAGGAGTTTGAGACCAGGCTGAGCAACATAGTGAGACCCTCATACCTATAAAAAAAAAAAAAAAAGAAAGAAAAAAATAGCTGGGTGGGCATGGACCTGTAGTACCAGCTACTGGGGAGGCTGAGGCAAGATGATATTTTAAGCCCAGAATTTTGAGGCTGTAGTGAGCTATGATTGTTTCCCTGCACTCTAGCCTGGGTGATAAAGTAAGACCTTGTCTCTTCCCACCAAAATAAGTGCCGTAATGCCTATCAAAGAACCCTGTAAGGATTTGTATAGGAGACTCCATGTAAAACAATTTATTTATTTATTTTTTATTTTTTTGAGACAGAGCCTCAAGCTGTCACCCTGGATAGAGTGACGTAGCATCACAGCTCACAGCAGCAACCTCTAATTCCTGGGCTCAAGTGAGTCTCCTGTCTCCGCCTCCCAAGTAGCTGGGACTACAGGCGCCCGCCACAACGCCCGGCCATTTTTTGGTTGCAGCCGTCTTTGTTGTTTGGCAGGCCCCGGCTGGATTCGAACCCGCCAGCTCAGGTGTATGTGGCTGGCGCCTTAGCCTGTTGAGCCACAGGCACCGAGCCTAAAACAATTTATATTACTTAGAAAATTAGCAGCCATCTGCACTATTGGACTGAGAATGTAGGGAGTTAATTTAGAGGAAAGCACTTGCTACATTCCCCCCAAGAACTGTTATTTAAAAGATCTTCGCCTCTGTTTTCCTTTAATAACTGCTCCCTCTGTCTGCTGACATCTTCCTCCTCTGCCTCCCCCGTGTCACCACCTGGCCACGGCTGTGTCTGCTCCCCTCCGAGCACACACGTCCCTTCCTATGTACCCTTCAGCCTTCTTTGGGACTCTAGAAGCTGGGCCCCATGCCAGCTGACATTGTGTTTTTAGCTCAGAGTTATAAAGCCACAGGAATTGGGAATTCCTCTAACAACACAGGCAAACTGTGGACTTGGGTGCTGCCGAGGGGCAGGGTGTTTTTGAAGGGGGCAGATTTTGTGTACCATGATGGGCTTCCCTCATTGTTTTATAGGTATGAGGGTCTCACTATGTTGCTCAGGCTGCCCCTGTTGTCTGCCTTCGCCCAGGTGCCGTGTCCCCGGAGGCCGTTCCACCTTGGCACAAGGGCCTGTGACCCAGTCTCCCATCTGAGCAGGCCTCAGAGGTACAGACTGAACGCTGCCATTGGCAGGGGTTTCCATGATCCCTCTTTCTTTTAGGTCGGAATGTATTGAAATGTCAGTTACCTTTCCATCAACTCTCTGGAAAACAGAACCTCTAGGTTGCATTTCCATAATTTTGTTGTTATCAGATTTTTAGTTTTCAGAGATGAGGCAAGCTGACAGTGACAGCTTAAAGAACTTATATTTTCGAATTTTAGCCAAGCCAGGAGCAAGGTATTTTTATCATCAGCCACAAATCCAGAGTCCAGGCCGGGTGCTTTCTATGGCAGGACAGAAACTGGGAAGGTCTGAATCTGGCAGGACAGAAGAGATGAGTACACCCCTAACTGTTCTATCAGGATGAAAATGGGCAAAAGACGAGGGGAGTTCAGATGGAGAAATAGGCTGGTCCCATGCAAGAGGTAACACTTGGGCTTTGTCCTTTGAGCACAGAGGAGTTTGCCTACCTGAGTAAGAGTCCAGTGAGGTTTGGTTTCCAGTGTTGGCAGACCACTTAGATGGTTCTGAGAACATCTATCTTCCAGATAAGCTGCCCTACTTTCTGGAGCCTCATTGTCCTTTCAGGCTGGGAATTCTCACCATCAGTGTGGCTGGCACTGAACAATCCCTTTAAGAATCTACTTTTATTGTGGTGGGCGCCTGTGGTTCCGGCTACTCGGGAGGCAGAGGCATGAGAATCGCCGAAGCCCAGGAGTTGGAGGTGGCTGTGAGCTGTGTGACGCCCCGGCACTCTACCGAGGGTGATAAAGTGAGACTCTGTCTCCAAAAAAAAAAAAAAAAAAAAAGAATCTATTTTTAGGGTGGCGCCCGTAGCTCATTGGGTAGGGCACTGGCCACATGCACCGAGGCTGGCAGGTTCGAACCCGGCCTGGACTTGCTAAACAACAATGACAACAGAAAAATAACTGGGCATTGTGGCAGGTGGCTGTAGTCCTAGCTACTTGGGAGGCTGAGGCAAGAGAATCGCTTAAGTTTAAAGTTTGAGGTTGCTGTGAGCTGTGATGCCATGGCACTCTACTCAAGGTGACAGCTTGAGACTCTTGTCTCCAAAAATAAAAATAAAAATAAAAATAAATAAATAGGTGGCGCCTGTGGTTCAGTGAGTAGGGCACCAGCCCCATATACTGAGGGTGGCGGGTTCAAACCTGGACCCGGCCAAACTGCAACAAAAAAATAGCCAGGCATTGTGGCGGGCACCTGTAGTCCGAGCTACTAGAGAGGCTGAGGCAAGAGAATCATCTAAGCCCAAAAGCTGGAGGTTGACGTGAGCTGTGACGCCATGGCACTCTACCAAGGGCGACAAAGTGAGACTTTGTATCTAGAAAAATAAAATAAAATAAATAAATAAATAAATAAGTAAATGAAAAGAATTTACTTTTAAGGCCAGGCGTGGTAGCTCACGCTTGGAATCCTAACACTCTGGGAGGCTGAGTCAGGTGAACTGCTTGAGCTTGGGAGTTTGAGACCAGTCTGAACAAGAGCAAGACCCCGTCTCTAAAGCTGGCTTGGCATTGTGGTGGGCACCTGTCGTCCCAGCTACTCAGGAGGCTGAAGCAAGAGGATAGCTTGGTTCCATTGGATGGGTAATGCATAATATCTCGTTGTACAGATAGATCACATTTTGTTTGTCCACACATCTGTGACGCTCCATGCTCTGATAAAGCAGGAGCAGGGGTCTTGGGGCCGAGTCCTGGTTACCCCCTATCTGTGCAGGTGGCTCTGCACGGCGGACAACCTGGCCCTGTGGGGCAGAGGCAGAGTTTCTCCTTTGAGTTGGTCAACAAGGATGGGACATGTTTTCTCAAGTCCACTGATAAAGAACTGAACCCCCTCAGCGTATCAGGCTTGGCCCAGGTTTATAAGGCTAATAAATTGGGATTATTTCTCATTTTACAGAGGCCTTTAAGAAGCAGGGTGAGGAAGGACTTATCTTATGTCATTAGCTTATGCACTGAGGTGATTTCTAAGAGGCAGATCCCAGGTACAAGCATCCCTAGTGCACCCTGCTGATGGGAGGCAATGATGACAAGGCCGCAGGGAGGGGGGCTGGGCCCTAAACGCACAGTGGGGTCTAGGGCCCAGTCAGCGGGGTGTTGTTGCCGAGTCTGCTCTTTATCTTTTGAGATTTTCTTAGTGGAGCCCAATCTATCTCTAAAAAGGTGGTAAATGTTTGAAAAAACACTGACACAAATTGCAACACAAATTAGTGCATTCAGGTGAGAGGTGGCAGATCAAGTTTCATTGCATGTCTGCCTTGAGTTTTCGTTCTTTGGAGAGGATTCTGAGAGTGCTGTGATTGACTAATGGTGTCACCAGGAGCGAGGAAGACAGAGCAGGGGCACCTTTACCCTCTACCATCTATGTTGCAGGGGTCGGGACATTTGCTTATTTGAAATACATTTTCTGGCAAGTCACTAAATACTGACCTTTTAACATTTTTTTTTTTTTTATTGAGACAGAGTCTTACTCTGTCACCCTGGGTAGAGTGCTGTGTTGTCATAGCTCACAGCAACCTCAAACTCTTGGGCTCAAGTGATTCTCTTGCTTCAGCCTCCCTAGTAGCTAGGACTACAGGCGCCAGCCACAATGCCCAGCTATTTGTTTTGTTTTGTTTAGCAGGCCCAGCCCGGTTCGAACCCAGCAGCCCCATGTGGCTGGTGCCCTAACTACTGAGCTATGGGTGCTCCTTCTTTTAACATTTTTTTATTTTTTGCAGTTTTTGGTCGGGGCCGAGTTTGAACCCACCACCTCCGGCATACAGGGCTGGCGCCCTAGTCCTTGAGCCACAGGCGCCCCCAACATTCTTAAAAATTATATTTCTATATTTGCTGGATATAACAAATCTCTTGGATAAATGCCATTAATATATGTCTTCTTATTTGTAAATGGTTGAAGTCATTTGAGTTGCTGGATCAGTGATGAGACGGTTGCAGAGTGGTGAAGCAGAAACTTTGGAATCAGAAAGATGTGTGTTTTGACTGGGCCACTTACTAGATGTGTAACCCCTTCTAAACCTCTCTGCATACCAGTTTCCTTCTATAGAAGGACATAAAATGGTGTTCATCCCTTAGAGTTATTGTGAGGATTTAATCAGGTAATGAATTAAGCAGTTAGCACTGTGCCTAATGCAGGGTAGCTTAGGGATCAGTGGTAAGTATACCTTCAGTTAAAATGTAAGATTTTTCTAAAACTTCCTACCATATAAACTGGGCAGGTCTAAAATTCTTTAGCTTTCACTTCACCTTGTTTATTGGTTTTTGATTCAAATGTTCTATTTACAACTAGAACATTATAATGAAGAATTTTAATGTCTTTTGAAATAAATATTCATATGCAACTCAAAACATCAGAAGCCATTATCACCTCTACAAATAGAAAATCCTTACAAGAGATATGCTGATAAATCCTTTTTTTCTCTTAACACTCAGGCTTTTACCCACCCTGTCACCTCCTCTGCAGTTTCTGAAGTGTTCAGATTCTAGCTGTTTCCATACCAGGCACTATTTATTGATAGTAACTGTTCTTGTGTGAAATGGAACATTCTTTTCCCTCCAAATGAGCTTTCTCTATGAATATAATCTGAAAAAAAATATATTGTCAATCAAGGCTAAAGTTCATGGAATACTTTAGAATCCAAAATACATCGAAAAGTAATTTTTTAAAGTATCTACTGCCTTAAGGGCAAGTAGACTTTTGGGTACTAATGAGCTTGATAGTGAGAGCACTTCGTAAGCCACTCTTGTTAATGTGCTTCATGGTCAACTATAACCCTCCCCTTTTCCTTCGATGGTTACAATAACATTTTCTAAGTTTAATTTGCCACATATTAAGACATTAGATTCTAATCCTCAACGTCAATGATATATAAAATGTAATATATATGTAATATAATGTGTAGGTGATTGTGTGTGTGTATATGTATAAAATGTAATATAATTTAATGCCCGAATGATCTCAGAATGAGGGCCTAACTGTAGGTAACCAAATTCAGAACATGCTACAAAATGCATGAAACTTTGTCATATGTTATGCTTTTCAGCCCATTTTTTAAGGCCATATTACTTACATGTGAATATCAAAAGATCAGTGTTCATAATAGTGTTTATAATTCAGATGATTGCAGGGAATATTTAAAAAATATAGGATTTAGCATTGTGCAGTGGCAATGTCATAGCTAATGAGGTTTAGCTAAAGCACGATTATCGCTAATTGAAAACTTCACTGAATGGGCACGGGGGCGGGTGGGGGGGAGTTGGCACAACTTTTGTGTGTGGGATATAACCGCAAGAGGGGCGCTCCCTAACAAAATCAAATATTTTGACCAGGTTGCTTACACCCTCACATTAACCTGAAATAAATTTACTTTAAAAAAATATATAGAATTTAGGCATAGCCCACAAAGAGCTTATCCTTTAGTGGTACAGAGAACACTTTCAGGAATGAAAAGAATGAAGTGTAAGTATTGTGCTTAATTATCTATTTCAGAATTTAAGTATGGACCCTGCCTAGAGCTCTTGGGCCCTGGCACCCTACCACATCTCACTAATTTCTGGGTGGTATCTTAACCTTCTGGTTTGATTCTAAAGCATGATAAGAGACTTTATTCTATTATCATTGGATAAAGATGAAAACTGACTTTAATGTGATTTTCTTCAGCTTTCACACTTGTTTCCGCTCTTTTGCAAACTTTTACACCTAGTACTTGTTTATTTTTCTGGGAAGTTGTTATTTTGGGGTCAATATCAATAAGCGGGATAGACCTCTCATTCATGTCCCTGGCAGTTGGCAAAATGTCTGCCACAATTTATAGGCGTTGTTGGTTACTGTTTTCTTTTTTTTCTTTCTCAGCTTGTTATTTATTGATCTCTATAACAGTCTTTTTTTTTTTTTTTTGAGACAGAGCCTCAAGCTGTCACCCTGGATAGAGTGCTGTGGCTTCACAGCTCACAGCAACCTCCAATTCCTGGGCTCAAGCGAGTCTCCTGCCTCTGCCTCCCAAGTAGCTGGGACTACAGGCG
>CAUYRH010135211.1:0-31481 GCA_963574655.1 Perodicticus potto | reverse complement strand
TTTTTGTAGTTTTTCCCCCGGTTTGCGTTGGAAGAGGTGCTTTATTTTGGGTGCTCGGCTCCAAAGGACACTCCCATCCAACCTCCAACTTAGGTGTACCAGCCCTCTGATGTCAGAACTCTCTGCTCTGCCCTCCCGCTCTCTTGCAATCCGGGAACTGGAATTGGCAGACAGAGGAGAGCTCCGTGCGCGATCTTTGCCAGTTGCTGCCAGCCAGCCGCCCGCCGCAGCTACGGCTGGAGGGGAGGGGGCTCCTGCTGGTCTGACCTGCAGCTTTTTCCCCGGCTGGAGTGCTCGGGGGCCCTCTACGCCACCTTCCACAGCTCAAAGTTTCTTTTCCACACGACAGGATCCCGGTCCCCCTGCGCAGGCAGACCTCACCAGGATTCTGTCCCTGAGATAGCACAGACAGAACACCTATTCCCAATGATCTGGGGAGAAGACGCTCGCCATTTTGGGCATTCCTGTATGTTTGTATCCGCCTCGTGTCTTGCGGGTCTCCATGGGACCTAGCAGCGTGCTTTTCTGGTCGTCAGACTCTGAGATCCACGTTTCAGTGGAATTTTTTTCCCAATTAGGTTTTGTGAGTTGCGACCTGCTGTCCTCCCTGTGGGAGGGGCCGGCTGCCCCTCCACCGTGCAGGGGGAAACAGTTTACAGCAGTTTCCGCGGTTATGAACTATGTTTCAAACACAACAATCCACCAAATCGCTGTGCTTTGCCAAGTGCTCATCCACTCCAACAATTCACACGGTGAAAGGTCCGGTACTCCCTCCCTCTCACCTGCTGACTGGAGAGTGATGAACTACGGGACCGTCACCATCGCCATCTTCAGGACTCCCCTCATGTGCAATTTTAAATTGCATACTATTTTGGCCACTCTGGATGACACAGAGTACAATTTTTGCAAAAATAGTATGGAAAAAGTTACTAAACATATAGAATCCCACAGCTGTCAGCAACCAACAAAACAGCAAACCTTGGAGAAAGGAAAGATTTGACTTCCAGACTTACCACATTATAATATCCAAGTATATAGTTTCACCAAAAACCAAAACAAACAAACAAAAAGGCATGCAAAGAAGTGGAAAAATATAAAAGTATATGTAGCCCATTCACAGGAAGAAAATGAATGGATATAAATCATCCCTGATGAAATCCAGATATTGAACTTACTAGATAAAGACTTTAAAAGAATTGTAATTAATATGTTCAAATAGCTAATGAAAGACATGAACAAGTAGCTAGAAAAGGAAGAATATATATTTTGAAATTGTAATACGAATGAAGAGATAACAATTATTTAAAAGATACAAAAAAATATAAAAAACAAAAAGCAAAAAGGTAGAATTATTACCTCTTTAAAGACCGTATAAAAAAAGTAGAAGTAAATTCATACATATCAGTAATTACTTTAAATGTAAATTGATTCAATGGCAGCACCCATTGCTCAGTGGGTAGGGTGCTAACCACATACACCAAGGCTGGCAGGTTCAAACCTGGCCTGGGCCAGCTAAAACAACAATGATGACTGCAACAATAACAACAAAAAACTATCTGGGCACTGTGGTGGGTACCCACAGTCCCAGCCCCTTGGGAAGCTGATGCAAGAGAATCACTTAAGCCCAAAAGTTTGACGTTACTGTGAGCTATGATGCCACCGTACACTACCCAGGGTGACAGCTTGAGACTGTCTCAAAAAAATAATGATAATAAAATAAATAAATAAATTGACCTGATGTCTGTAGCTCAGCGGTTAGGGTGCCAGTCATACACACCGGACCTGGTAGGTTTCAAACCAGCCCAGGCCTGCCAAAATAAATACATAAATAAATTGTTTAGATGATCCAATGTAAAGGGGAATATTAGCAGAATGGTTAAAAAACGTGATCAAATTACATCTTACCTATGAGAGACTCACTTTATATCCAAAGAGATAAATAGGTTAAATGTGAAAGGATAGAAAAACATATTCCATGCAAATAATTAAAAGGTAGCTGGGTGGCAATATGAATATCTGAAAAAACAGACTTAAAGTCAAAATTTGTTACAAGAATGAAAGAACAGAAATGATATATACCATTCCATGGCTATCCATAAAGTTTGTGTGCAATTTAAACTAGTTGTAAATTTGTAAGTATACGTGATAGAAAGAATTCATAAAAAGGATTTGAAAACTTGATACATCTAGTTTTTTTTGTTTGCTTGTTTTTTTGTCTTTAAACATTTTATTTTTAGTCTCAGTACCCATAGCACAGTGGTTATGACGTCAGCCACATACACCAAGGTTGGCGGGTTCGAACCCGGCCCAGGCCAGCTAAAACAATAATGACAACTGCAAAAAAAAGGAGCTAGGCATTGTGGCACGCACCTGTAGTTCCAGCTACTTCTTAGGAATGATGATGCATTTTTGAGTAATTTAATCTTCTCCAATGAAGCAATATTCCACACTAGTGGCAAGGTCAACAGGCGTAATTGGATCTGAAAATCCACGTGAGTCTATTGAACAGGAAAGAGATATTCCCAGAGTTAATATGTGGTGTGCTTTGGGAGAGAATCAAGACATAGGGCCATTCTTTTTTGAAGGGCATATTGTTAATGATGATAACTATTTAGAAATGCTGCAAAATTACTTTACTCCTAAGCTTGAACAATTAGGTGCTTCAATAAGATGGTGTTCCTTGTCACTTTGCTTTGCATGTTTGACAGTTTCTTCATAAGAAATTTCCTAATGGAGGGATGGGAAGAGGTGGACCATTTTCTTGGCCTTCACATTTGCCAGTTTTGACTCCATTGGATTTCTTTTTATGGGATCACATGGAAACTAATGTTCACTCAACCAAACCTCAATCTTTAGAAAATTTGCTAGCTAGAATAACTGATGTGGTTGCTAGTATCAGTGAAAATAAGCTTGAAAATGTTTTCCGAAAACAACAGAATTGTATATCCCTTTGTATTAGTAATGATGGTGTATGCATTGAAAATTAACAAGAACAATAAAAAAATAAATGTTTTTTTATATTTCTTATTCTTTTTACAGATTCTATCACTTACAAAGTTACAACTATTTTAAATTTCACACGAACTTTATGGACACCCTGTATTGGTAAAAGGGCCAGTTCATCAAGAATATATAATCATGGCTAGACATGGTGGCTCATGCCTGTAATCCTAGCACTCTAGGAGGCTGAGGCAGGTGGATTGCCTGAGCTCATGGGTTTGAGACTAGCCTGAGACTTGCAAGAGCGAGACCCTATCTCTGAAAACAGCTGGGTGTTGTGGCAGGTGCCTATAGGCTCAGCTACTGAGAAGGCTGAGGCAAGTGAATCACTTGAACCCAAGAGTTTGAGGTTGCTATGAGCTATGACGCCACAGCACTCTACCAAGGGTGACAAAGTGAGACTTTGTCTCAAAAAAAAAAAAAAAAGAATATATAATTGTTACAAACATATGTGCAATGAACAGCTGAGACCCAAAACTATGAAACAAATATTGACAGACTTGAAGAGAGAAATATACAGTTCCAAAATAATAGTGAAAAACTCAGTATTCCACTTTAAATAATGTATAGAATATACAGATAGAAAATAAATGAGGAAATAGAGAATTTGATCAGAAGTATAAACCTGCTAGATCCAACAGACATATGTAGAGTACTCCATAGTTGTACATGATAATCCTCTTCTAATAACATTTATAGCATTTCAACAATAGCAAAATATATACTGTTCTCAAACATACATGGAACATTGTCCAGAATAGACCATATGTTAGGACATTAAACACGTTCTAATAAATTTTGGAAAGATTGAAATTATGCATAGTGTCTGTTTTAACCACAATAGCATGAAGCTAGAAATCAATAAATAAAGAAAAACTGGAAATTGTTCAAATATATGGAAGTAAACAACATAAACAAATAAGGAGTCAAAGATGAAATGAGGAAGGAAATGAGAATATATTTAATGATAAATGAAAATGAAAACACAACATACAAAAATGTATGGGATGAAGCAAAGACTCTGTTCAGAGGGAAATTTATATTTCCCCACACCAAAAAAGAAGAGAGACCTCAAGTCAATAACCTATCTTTATACATTGAGGAATTAAAGAAATAAAAACCCAAACATAGCAGAAAGAAGGAAACAAGGATTAGAGTGGAGATAATTGAAATAGATAATAGAAAAACAATAGAATCAATGAAACCCAAAGATGCTCATTAAAAATATATATAAAAAAAAGTTGACAAAACTTTAGCCAGAATGACCAAGAAAAAAATGAATACACATGTAATTAAATAAAATCAGAAATGAAAATGGAGGTATTCCTACCAAGCTTGCAAAAATAGAAAATGTAACATGTAAGAGAATACAATGAAGAATTTCCACCTACAGATGAAAAATTTCTAGAAACAAGAAAATTACCTGAAGTGATTTACAAAAAAAACCAACCAACCAAACAAACAAACAAAAAAACAGGAAACTATAACATATTTATAACAAGTAAAGAGATTGAATCAGTGGTCAAAAACTCCCCTCCCCCCAAAAAACCCAAAAACAAATGGCTTCACTGATATATTTTTACTAAACATTTAAGAAGATTTCATTTCAATTATTTCAATCTCTTCCAAAAAATAGAAGAGGGGAAAACACTTCCTAATTCATTCTAAGAGGCCAGAATCACCTTAATACTAAAACCAGATGAAGATATCCAAAGTTAAAAATCAAAAATTACAAACCAACATCCCTTATGAATACAGATGGCAAAATCCTCAACTAAATACTGTCAAACAAAATATAGTAGTGTATTAAGAGGATTATATATCATGATCAAACGGGATTTATCCCATGAATTCAAGAATCATTTAACATAAGAAAAATCAATCACATTAATAGAACAATGGAGAAAAACATGGTTATCCCAATTGATATAGAAAAACATCAGACAAAATTTACACCTTTCATGGTAAAAAAAAACTCAGAAAACTAAGACTAGAAGAGAACTTTCTCAACATGGTAAAGGTAATTTGTGAAAAACTTACAGCTATTATTACTCTCAAATGTGAAAAACTGAAGCTCATCCCCTTAAGATCAAGCCTAAGACAAAGATGCATGACTTCATTGTTATTTAACATTATACCAGAAGTTCTAGGTAAACAAATAAGACAAGAAAAAGAAGCAAAAACATTAAAATTGGAAAGAACAAGTAAAACACCTTCATTCACAGATGACATGATCCCATATATAGAAAATCTCAAGGCATCCACAAAAATGCCTAGAGCTAATGAACAAATTCAGTCAAGTTGTAGGGTACAATGTCAATGCACAAAATTATTAGTACCTCTATTCCCTAGTAATGAACGCTCTAAAAAGGAAATTTAAAAAGAAATTTCATTTAAAATACCATCTAAAAGAATAAAACAATGAATAAATTTAACTCAATGAATAAATCTAAATGAATAAATTCAACCAAGTGGTAAAAATCTTGTACACTGAGACTGGAAAACCTTGCTGAAAATTTTCAGACAACCTAAATAAGTGTATAGCAGATCATGTTAATTGACATGAAGACTTGATATTTTTAAAACGTCATACTATCTCAAATTATCTACAGATCCAGTACAATCCCTATCGAATTTCAATAGCCTCTTCCTTGCAGACATGGAAAGGTCAATCTTCAAATTTATAAAGAATTGTGCCAGGCATGGTGGCTCATTCATGTAATCCTCACACTGTGGGAGACCAAGGTGGGTAGATTGTTTGAGTTCAGATATTCAAGACCAGCCTGAGCAGGAGAAAGTCTTCATGTCTACTAAAGATAGAATAATTAGCTGGGCATTGTGGTGGATGCCTATAGTGCCAGATACTTGAGAGGCTGAGGCAATAGGAGCTCTTTAGCCCAAGAGTTTGAGGTTTCTGTGAGCTATGATGCTATAGCACTCTACCCAGGGTGACAGAGTTAGACTCTGTCTCATAAAAAATAAAAATTATGAGGAATTGCAAGAGACTCTGAATAACCAAAGTTACGTTTGATAAGATGTAAAAGTTTGGATGACATGGTGCTGGCACAATTGGCTTTCCATATGGGAAAGAATAAAGTTCTGTCCTTATCTCACACTATATACAAAGCTCAAGTCAAAGTGCATCAAAAATCTAAATATAAGAGCTAAAACTATAAAAACTATGAGAATAAAGTGTAAGTGTAGATTTTCATTGTCTTGGATTTGGCAATTGATTCTTACCAAAAGCAACAATGAAAAAATAGGTAAATTGGACTTTAACAAAATTTAAAACTTTTATGCACAAAAAGCCCTTATTAAGAATCTGAAAAGACAACCAAAATAATGGGAGAAAATATCTTCAAATAATATATGTGATAAGGGTTTAATATCCAGAATGTATAAAGAATTCTTACAGCTCAACAACAAAAACATAAACAACCTGCTATAAAGAAACAGAAATTTATTGGCTTTCAGGTGTGCAGTCTGGGAAGTCCAAGATGAAGGAGCTAGCATTTAGCAAGGGCTGTCTTGTGTCATCACATACTGGAAAGCAAGAGGGTGAGAGATAGAAAAGGGGACCAAACTTGTTCTTATATAATGAACACTCTCCTATCACAATGAGCCCACTCCCTGGATGATATTACTAATTCATTTATTAGGGCACAATAATCACCTCCCATTAAGGTCCATCTCCCAACTATTGCATTGAAGATTAAGTTCCCAACATGTACTTTTGAGGGGCCACATTCAAACCATAGCACAATTCAATGGGAAAAAAAATGGACAAAAGATTTGAACAGATATTTCTCTAAAGAAGATATAAAGTGACATATAAGTACATAAAAAACATTCAACATCATTAGTCATTAGGGAAATGCAAACCAAAACAATGAGGTACTACTCCAAAACCATTAGGTTGGCTATAACCCAAAGAATGGAGTGTTAGTGAGAATATAGAGAAAGGAACTTTCATGCACTCTTGGTAGGAATGTTAAATGGTAAAGCTGCTTTGGAAAACAGTTTAACTGTTCCTCAAAAAAATTAAAAATCCAGCTGTCCAGAAAGTATTCAGCCATGTAATATGAAAAATAGTGACATATATGGGTAGATACTTTCCAGACAGCCCTCATATATTCAAAATAATTGAAAGTGAGGTCTCAAAGAGATATTTTTTTAAACATAAAGTAAAATTCATTGAGTCATATAACTGTATGGTCTGGGGGTTAAGCTCGCTTCTTCTCCTCATTTTAAACTCAGCTCTGCATTTTCCTTTTCTTTATTTATTGTTATTGTTTGGGATTCATTAAGGGTACAAAGGATTATGTTACACTGATTGCATTTGTTAGATAAAGTCCCTCTTATGATTGTGTCCCACCCCAAAGAGGTGTGCCATACACTGTGACCCCCAACCATCTCCCTCCTCTCCTCTCCCCACTTACTCAATCCCCTACGCTCTCTTGTGTAACCCATCTACTGCCTTCATATTAGAATTGAGTACACTGGACTCTTGCTTCTTCATTCTTGTGATGCTCTACTAAGAATAATGCATTCCATCTCCATCCAGGTTAAAACTAAAGATACAAAGTCTCCAATTTTTTTAGTGACTGAATAATATTCCATGGTATACATATACCACAGCTTGTTAATCTATTCTTGGCTTGGTGGAAATTTAGGCTGTTTCCACAGTTTGGCTATTGTTAATTGATGTCCTTATGATAAAAGAATTCTTTTTCTTCTGGATAGATACCTAGTTTTGGGATTATAGGATCAAATGAGAGGGCTAATTTGAGTTCTTTGTGGATTCTCCATACTTCCATAAAGTTTGTATTAGTTTGCAGTACCACCAGCGGTGTAAAAGTGTTCCCTTCTCTCCACATCCATGCCAGCATCTGTAGCTTTGAGACTTTGGAATGTGGGCTATTCTCACTGGGGTTAGGTAACATCTCAGGATGGTTTTGATTTGCCTTTCTTTAGGGATAATTAGCATTTTTTCATGTTTGTTAGCCATTTGTCTGTCTTCCTTAGAGAAGGTTCTATTCATATCTCTTGCCCAGTGATACATGGGGTTGTTGGGTCTTTTCTTATTGATTAATTTGACTTTTCAACAGATCCTAGTTATCAAGCCTTTCTCTAGTTCATAATATGCCAATATCTTTTCCCATTCTGAAGGTTGTCTATTTGCTTTGGTGGTTGTTTCCTTAGCTGTACAGAAGCTCTTCAGTTTAATTAAGTCCCATCTCTTTATTTTTGTTCTTGTTGCAATTGCCACAGAAGTCTTCTTCATAAAATCTTTCCCCAGGCCAATATCATCAAGTTTTTTCCCCACACTTCCTTCATGGATTTTTATTGTTTTAATGCCTTAGGTTTAAACCTTTTATCCATCTTAAATCAATTTTTTAAGTGGTGAGAAGTGCAGGTCCCATTTCAGTCTTTTACATGATTAGCCAGTTCTCCCAGCACCATTTATTGAATAGGGATTCTTTTCCTCAGGGTATATTCTTATCCCTCTCGTTTATCCAAGGTCAAGTGGCTGCAAGATGTTAGTTTCATCTCGTGGTTTTCTATTTGGTTCCACATGTCAATGTCTCTATTTTTGTGCTAATGCCATGCTGTTTTGATCACTGCAGGCTTGTAGTATAGCAAAAAGTCTGGTAGAGTGATACCTCAATTTCATTAATCTCTGACTTAATTTTGGATATTTCTTTTCTTCTTCTGAGTTTAGGTTTAGATTGTTCTTCTTTTTCCAATTCCATCAAATGGCTTGGGAGTTTGTTAATGTGCTCTCTTTCTGTTTTTTGAATGTAGGCTTCTAAAGCGATAAATTTTCCACTCAGGACTGCTTTTGCTGTCTCCCATAGGTTTTGGTAGCTTGTGTCTTCATGGTTGTTATACTCAAGGAAGTTAATTATTTCCTTTTTTTATTTCCTCCTGCACCCAACTGTCATTCAGCATAAAGTTATTTGACTTCCACGCCTTTGTGTGAGGTTGAGCATTTTTGTTGGAGTTGAGTTCCACTTTTAGTGCCTTATGGTCTGAGAAGATACAAGGTAGAATTTCAAATCATTTGATTCTGTTGAGTTTTGTTTTGTGTCCTAGCATATGATCAATTTTGGAGGATGTTCCATGGGATGATAAAAAGAATGTATATTCTTTATCTTTGGGATGGAATGTTCTATATACATCTATCAAGCACAGTTATTCTAGGGTCTCATTCAAATCTCTAATATCTTTGTTTAATTTCTGTTTAGAGGATCTGTCCAGCTCTGAGAGAGTGGTGTCGAAGTCCCTTGTTATTATGGTGTTATAGGATATCATATTGCTTAGACTAAGCAAGGTGCATAAATTGGGAGCATTTAAATTGGGTGCATAAATATTTAGAATTGAAATGTCTTCTTTTTGTTTTTTTCCCTTGACCAATATGAAATGCCCATCATTGTATTTTTTTACTTTAGTTGCTTTAAATCCACATGTATCTGAAAATAAGATTGCAACACCTCTTTTCTTCTGAATTCCATTTGCCTGAAAAATTGTCTTCCAGCCCTTAACTCTGAGTTTGAATTTGTCTTTTGATGTGAGGTGTGTTTCCTGCAGATAGCATATAGATGGCTTGTGTTTTTTAATCTAATCAGCCAATCTATGCCTCTTCAGTGGGGAATTCAAGTCATTGACCATTTATTGAGATACTTGATTAGTGTGGTAGCATTCTATTCATCTTATTTTGTGGAAGTCCATTGCTTAGTTTTGTCTTTTGCATGTGATGAACGTTTTTGTTGGAGTTGATTTCCACCCTTATTTCTTTGTGGTCTGAGAAGATACAAGTTATAATTTCTAGTCTATTGATTAAACTGAGGTTTGATTTGTACCCTAGGGTGTGGTCCATTTAGAAGTACATATCATCGGCTAAGGAGAAATATGTATATCCCTTCACTTTATTATGGTGTGTTCCATATATGTCTATTAATCCCATTTGTTCTAGGGTCACATTTAAGTTCTTTGTATCTTTGTTTGGTTTCTATTTAGAGGATCTGTTCAGTTCTGCCAGGGGTGTGTTAAAGTCCATGACAACTGGGCAGTGCCTGTGGCTCAGGGGGAAGGATGCCACTGATGGTGGTTTCAAACCCAGCCCCTGACAAACTGCAACAAAAAATAGCAGGGCATTCTGGAAGGTGCCTGTAGTCCCAGCTACTTGGGAGGCTGAGCAAGGGAATCACCTAAGCCCAGAAGTTGGAGTTGCTGTGAGCTGTGTGACACCATGGTACTCTACCATGGGTTATAAAGTGAAACTCTGTCTCAAAAAGAAAAAAAAAAGAAGTCCCTGGCAATTATTGTGTTATAATATATCAGATAGCTCATTCCCCTCAAGGTCTGTTTCATAAATCTGCAAGCATTTAAGTTGGGTGCATGAATATTTAAAATACTAATGTCTTCTTTTTGTATTGTTCCTTTGAAAAGCATACAGTGTCCACCTTTGTCTTTCTTAACTTTAGTTGCTTTAAATCCACTTGTATCTGAGAATGAGATTGCAGCCCCTCTTTTCCTCTGATTTCCATTTGCTTGAAACAGTTTTCCAACCCTTAACCCTAAGTCTTGATTTCTCCTTCAGGGCTAGGTGTGTCTCCTGGAGACATCATATGGATGGCTTGTGCTTTTTTATTTTATCAACAAGCCTGTGATTTTTTAATGGTGAATTCAGTCCATTCACATTTATTAAGAGAATTGATAAGTGCAGTGGAGTTCTATTCATATTATTTTGTGAAAATCTGTTGTGTAGTTTTATCCTTTGCACCATTTTGGAAGCAAAGTTTTGACCTTTAGCTTCTGGGTGTTTACCTTACTTGTGGTCCATTGTGGTGGTCAGTGTTGAGAATGGGTCTAAGTATTTCCTGTGGTCAAGACCAACTCAATCTGGTCTTGTGGCAGCAAATTTCCTCAGTGCTTGCATATCTGCAAAAGATTTGATTTCTCCACCAATTTTGAATCTCAGTTTAACAGGATACAGATTTCTGGGCGAAAAATTGTTTTCTTTAAGAATGTTGAATGTGGATTACCATGCTCTTCTGGTTTAGATGTTTTCAGTTGAGAAGTCTGCTGTCATCTTAATGGCTCTGCCTCTGTGGGTTAGTTAGAACTTATTCTTGGTTGCTTACAGAATTTTTTTTCTTTCATCTTGACTTTGGAGTGGTTCATTACTATGTGTCTTGGAGAGGCTCTGTTCAAGTCGAGATGGCCTGGGGTTCTATATCCATCTGAAAGGAGCATGTCAGAATCTTTAGTAAAACTTGGGAAGTTTTCATTTATGATAGTCTCAAGTAGGGCTTCCATTCCTTTGGGATAATCTTTTTCCCCTTCAGGAATCCCTATTATTCAAATGTTTGAATGCTTCATGGAGTTTTGTATTTTTCTATGTGCCTGTTCTCCTTTCTCTCTTTTCTATTATGCTTCTTTAGCTATCTGGGTTAACTCAAAAACTTTATCCTCTAGCTTTGAGATTCTTTCTTCTCCATTCTCTAACCTATTTTTAATACTTTCTGATGCATCTTAACATTACCTGATTGTCTCTTTCACTTCCTTAAGCTCTGCCATATCCTTTCTATATTCTACATATTTCTCATCTGACTTTTGGTTCTTTCTATTTTCTTCTCCAATCCTTTTATTGTGTTTACCATTCATATTTTAAATTCCCTTCCTGTAAATTCCATTAGTTTTTTATAGGTAGAGTCTTCTGCTGTAGCTGCCTCATGGTCCCTTGGGGGATTTCCTCTGTCTTGGTTTTTGATGTTGCCCAAATTTTTCTTTTGATTCCTCCTCATTTGTTCTTTCTTCTTATTGTCCTCCTTGTCCTTCTTTTTCCTTCTCACTGTCTCCTTTATTTGAAACTGAACTCCTTGCTGTTGATGACAGTATGTTGCAATATGTAGCCAGGACACCAGGTGGTGCTGAGGTTTTTTTGTTAAATAGCACAATTAGCAACCTCTATGGTCCTTATTCCAAACTTAGTTGACTTCATTGAACACCTGATTATTTTCTCAGCATTCAGTCCCTGCTGGGTTGGGATCTTAAAGCTCACAAGAATCCTTCAGGGACAAGTTTCACAGTGCCCCCCGAATCCAGTTCCCGTGGGGTGTGTGAGTCCCTCAGCCTGTTCCAAGAGTGGAACTCTGATTCTGGCAGGCAGAATTAAGATGGCCATGATTTAGGCCCCTGATTAGACATTCTTACGACATTCCCTCCATTGCAGCCCCCTGACCACTGAGAGCTTCTCTGTATGGCTGGCCTTGCCAGTTCCCAAACCTATGGCAAATGCACTCCAATTGACATTCCAATCTGGTTGCTGTATACTGTTTGAGTCCACCCACTCTTCCTAGCTTTCCACTCAATGCACAATTTCTGCCAGCTACTAAAAACTTTGGAAAGGTTTCCTCCTGTCCTGGACCTCTGTAGGGGCCAGCTGATCCCAACCAGTATCAATCACTTGCCAAATTTATCAGACTTCCTTCCATTGCTCTGGTTGATACACTGGATCCAGTTCATCACCTTCTTGTTGTGCTCTCTGAGCTATGACTCTGGGTAAGTTCCCTTAGTGGACACACCCTACATGTGGTCACATGTGTTGGATTCTCTCTTTTTCCCCAGTTGTTCTAGGAGAGCTCAGCTGAATCTTCCTTCTGGTCCACCATCTTGATCCACCCTCCTCAAAGGGATTTTTATATACACATATTCATAACAGTAATTTTCACAATATCTGAAGATAGAAGCAACCCAAGTGTTCATCAAGAGATAAATGAATAAAACATATTGTTTGTGTATATGTAGATAGATAGATAGACACATATACACACACAAGAAAAAATTATTCAGCCTTAAAATGGAAAGAAATTTTAACACAAGCTACAACATGGATGTACCTTGAGGGTATTATGCTGAGTAAAATAATCCAGTCACAAAAAAACTAATACTAAATTTGGTATATACAAACAATAGAATACTTCATATTCAGCCAAAAAATGAATGAAATAGTATCATTCACAGTAATATGAAAGGAACTGGAGACCGTTATCTTAAGCAAAACAAGCCAGGCACAAAAGGTCAAATATTGCATGTTCTCAGTCATAAGTAGGTACTAAAACAGTGTACACACAGATGTAGAGAGTGGAATGATAAACAATGGAAACTCATAAAAGTGAGGGGGTGTGAAAAAGGTGGATGATGAGAAATTAGTAAAGGAGTACAGTGCACGTTCTTAAGGTGATGGACACCCTAAAAGCCTTGACTTGACCACTACACAATTTATGTATGTAACAAAACTGCACTCGTGCCCCTTAAATTTATACAAATAAAAAAAATTAGGCTAGGTATAGTGGCTAATGCCTATAATCCTAGCACTTTGAGAGCCTGAAGAGGGAGGATTGCTTGAAGTCAGTAGTTTGAGACCAGCCTGAGCAAGAGTGAGAACCCATCTCTAGAAAAAAGAGAAAAATTAGCAGGTGTAGTGGCATGTGCTTGTAGTCCCCACCTACTTCAGAGGCTGAGGCAGGATTGCTTGAGCCCAGTAGTTTGAGGTTCCAGTGAGCTATGGTGACACCCCTGTACTCTAGCCCAGGTGACAGAGCATCATTCTGGGTGACAGGATGGCCCTGCCATAAATATATATATATATATATATATATATATATACACACACACACACACACACACATATTTATATATAATTACATATAAAACATATAATTTACAAAGACTGATGCTATGTGATTTCATTTATTTGAGGTACCTGGAGTAGTCAAATTCATTGAGAGGGAAAGGAGAATATTGTATTTCAGGTGTGGGAGAAGAGCAAAATGGGAGTTGTTTAATGGGTATAGAGTTTCAATTTTGCAAGAAGAAAGAAGTTCTAGAGATTGGCTTCACAGCAAAGTAAATGTTCTTAACACTACTGAACTGTACACTTAAAAGGATTGTTAACATGGTAATTTTTTTTTCATTTTTGGGGAATTATTGAAGGTACAATGTGCCAGGTTACACTGCTTCTGGTTGCTGGTGAAGTCCTTCTATTAATAGTATCTGGCCCTGAGAGGTGTGTCACACATCGTGGCCCCATATCCATCTCCCTCCCTCTCTCCCAACCCCTATTCCCTTTCCCCCTACCATGTACTAGCATCAATTGTCCTCATATCAGAATTGAGTACATTGGATTCTTACTTCTCCATTCTTGTGATGCTTTACTAAGAAGAATGTATTTCAGCTCCATCCAAATTAATACAAAAGATTCAAAGTCACCATCCTTTTTAGTGGCTGTATAGTATTCCATGGTATACATATACCACCAGTTGTTAATCCATTCCTGGATTGGTGGACATTTAGGTTGTTTCCACAATTTGGTAATTGTAAATTAAGCTGCTATAAACAGTTTAGTGCAAAAGTTCTTATGATAAAATGATTTTTTTTTCTTTTGGGTAGATGCCTAGTAATGGGATTGCAGGATCAAATGGGAGGTCAAATTTGAGCTCTTTGTGGATTTTCCATACTTCCTTCCAAAATGGTTGTATTAGGTAGCAGTCCCACCAGCAGTGTAAAAGTGTTCCCTTCTCTCCTCATCCACACCAGCATCTGTAGCTTTGAGTCTTTGTGATGTGGCCCATTCTCACTGGGGTTAGGTGATATCTCAGTGTAGTTGTGATTTGCATTTCTCTTATAATTAGTGAGGATGATCATTTTTTCATATGCTTGTTAGCCATATGTCTGTCTTCTTTAGAGAAGGTTCTATTTGTCTCACTTGCCCATTGATATAGGGGATTGCTGGCTTTTTTTTTTTATTAATGTTATACTATGTGTATTTTACTACAATTTTAAAAATCAATATTAAAAACTTTTAAAAGAGTAGAAAATAAGTGTTGGTAAAATTGTGAGAAAATTCTACCCCCTATACCTTGTTGCTGAGAATGTAAATGCTACATTTGCTATGAAAAGTAGTTTTAGGCAGTTCCTCAAAAAGGTAATCATATAATTACCATATGACCCAGCAATTCAACTCCTAATCAAATGTTCTATGATTCACCTATATTTAACATCCAGAATAGGGAAATTCATAGATATAGAAAATAGCTTAGGGGTTTCAAGGGGTAGGAAGAAGGCAGGGAGTGGGCAGTAATTGCTTAATGGTTACAGAGTTTCCATTTGAGATGATGAAAAAATTTCAGAATTAGATAAGTGATGATGGTTGCACAACACTGTGAGTATAATTAATGAACAGTTAGAATTGTTAAATTGGAAAATTTTCTTATGTATAGTTTATTACAATAAAAAATTAAAAAAGCGAAAATGGTAATAATAGCTACAACAAGTACTACTCTTACTGCTGTGATCGCTATAGCCATTTATGAAGTACCATGCTAAGTAGTATTCTAGGTACTTGGAAAATAGTAGTGATAAACATTATAGTGAGAAGAGATAGACAATAAGAGTCAGGAAACAGTTTCTAGACTCAAAACTATTGTAGCCCTTGCATTATGCAGCTTCTGTTCTCGATAAGCACCTGCTAAGACCCTGGCTTAGGCAAAGCCCCTGGGACCTAGGTTCTATAACTATGTGCTTCACATATGATCAAGTCAATGGCAAAAGGCATCTTTTCTGCCAGCATTCTCTGTCCGTCCCTTCCCACTGCTCTCCAGGCAGCCAATTTTGCCTTGTCTTAGACGGGCCTTAACCTCAAACTCAAGAGCTTCCTTGGAATAACAGAGCCTAAGGTAGTCATGGGGAGCCTAGATGTTTTTTTCACCATATTCCCTTGGATCTTGGCACTTCATTACCTTTACTTATTCTTGACTCAGTTCCAGAGTGAATGAAGAAAGGTTCTTGGCACTCTCCTTCCCTAGGCTTTTTGCCCATGTATATCTGATTGGCTTTACAAGCATCTCTTCCCTTCCCTACTACCTTACCCTATGGATTTTATATCCACATACACAACATAATGAGCCAATTCAAGCCCTAGTTCAGTTATCAACTGCGTATTTGGTGTTAAATAGGAAAAAAACAAACCAAACAAGTCATTTATTCCTGCTTAGCAAACATTTAATGAGCCTCTGTTCTGTCCTAGATGTTGGCAATTTCACTTCCCAACTAGAATCTTAGTAATAACCACTTCTGAGCACCTATTATGAACAGGGCTATTTTTATAGATTAATTAACTGAATTTCTGTATAATCCTGTATGAGGGTGGGGTATATCCCCACTTTTCAGCAGAGAAGTTAAGGTTCAGAAAGATAAGGTTGAGATCACTGAAGGTGCCTGGTGCACCAAGACTATTTCACAGCTCCTAATCACCCCACATAATCAGTGTTCCATATGCTCTGACAACATCTCACTGCAATGTACCCTTCCACAACCATCAGCACACACTGCATGTTTCACCCCATGTTCATCTTGGATATCTCACTCACACATAAAACCTTCCTCATACACTCTGCCTATGTCTTGTGTTCCTTACACACCACACAGAAACTGACATGTACATCCAGTTTACAAGGACATTGAAATCCACAACTCTTCCAAGACTTCACACACACACTCACACACACACACACAAGAAATATGCATATGATAAGCCATGCCTTCCACCAACCCACTCAAGTATAAACATACCTCTTAAGAATACACAGTCATGGGGTGGCACCTGTGGCACAGTGTGTAGGGTGCCTGTCTCATATACTGAGAGTGGAAGGTTCAAACCCAGCCCCAGCCCAACTGTAACAAAACAATAGCCAAGTGTTGTGGCTGGCACCTGTAGTCCCAGCTACTCAAGAGGCTGAGGCAAGAGAATCGCCTAAGCTCAGGAGTTGGAGGTTGCTGTGAGCTGTGATGCCACGACACTCTACTGAGGGGGACAAAGTGAGATTCTGTCTCAAAAAAAAAAAATACACAATCACAACTATGTTTTAGGAACAACATTAGGCACAGAGATTCTTAACTCATTGTGTCTTATCCCCTCCATATCTCCTCTCCCAGGCTCCCTGTCTCCATGCCAAACTTCATTTCATGCACATACAGACCTCACACACAGTCTCATACCAATTGATAGGCCTAGTCCAAGCCATATCCATAAACTGCCAATCCTCCCAGCCCCTTCCCTTGTCTATCTCTGCCACAACATAGCATTTGCAATCACGTAGTAGGAGTGACTATCACAGCTCTACCCTGTACCTAAGGGAAGGTCAGTCTGGTAGGGCTAGGCTCCTTCCACCCATCCTTACACTCTGCCCTTTTTTCAGGGTTGGACACTTTTCCTTATATCTGCCATTACAGTGGTAGAGGTTGAACCCCCAAACCATCTCCCCTGCCTCCTATCTTCCAGAAATGTGGTCAAGGGTAGGGAGTAATTGGAGGTGAAAGCAGGAAATGCTATGACATAGCAAGGACCTCCTGGGTTCAGATTAAGGCATGGAGGCAGAACCTTGCCCAGGAATCCATGCTTAAGACTGACAAGTTGGTACTTTTTCCATAGCCATTAGCACTGCCTTCTTCCTCCCTGGGTCCCTTCAGTGCCTTATTCCATGATCCCTTGAATATAAGTGTATTTCTTCACTGCCAGTGTGCCTTTGGGTGACTTCCTCCCTGGCCATGTGTTTCTATTTTCACCATCTGTCAAAAGAAACCAGTTAAGAGATGTACTCTATCATTGTAAGGGATGGAAAGTGCAAAGGAGTGATATTAGGTCTGGCCTAGGCTGGGAGCTTTCTGTGTGGCTGCATTTTCTTAAAGTCTCCCTCTGGGTTAGGGGCCCTTTAAGGGTTCCTCTGTATCATTTTAGGCCCAGAACTGACATGTCAAGAGCAGTGTGCTGTAGTGTGATGAGTAAGTTCAAGTTACTAAATCTGTCGGGCCTCAGTTACTCTGTCCTAGAAATGGGGCTAATGATGATTTCTCTCTCACATGGTTGTTTCACAGATTAAATAAAAGGATGCAAAGTTCCTACTCTATTGAAAATACTCAATATATATTTGTTGAATAACTGAATAAACTAAGTAATATGGTTCTACTCAGGCTTAGGATCACAGATCCAATAAATATCAAATATAATACCTGCCACTCAGTGTGTGTCTTCCTGGAATGCAAGCTCTCCATGAGGGCAAGTAATTTCTGTCTATTTTGTATCTCAAGCTCCTAGAACAGTTCCCAAAAAATAATAAGTACTTGATAAATACCTTTTGAATGAATAAATGAGAAAATGATTTAATACTATATCGAAGAAACTGTACTAGGAATATGAAATAGACAGTTCCTGCCCTCAAGGACTTTATAATCTAGTCAATAAATTGACATTAACACCAATAAGTTAGAGTTGATACTGTAAAGGAAAAGGAACGCTGTGATAGTAAAACTCAAAAGGAATATGAGAGGCAATCTCCCACAACCAGTGACTATCAAATCCAAGGCCTGAGAAAGGAGTGAATCAGGTGATAAGTAAAGGGAGAAGGTGATGATGAGTTTGAGCTGTTTAACAACTATCAGGATGGCTAGATTATAGTGAGAAAAAGAATGAGTAGTGGGAGATGGAGTTGGAGAGATTGGCAGAAGCCATATCATGTAGGCCCCTCTGGGCCATGGAAAAGAATCTGACTTGTGATCCTCATGTGATAGGAAGACACTGTAGGATTTTGAGCTGGGGAATGACCAGATCTATGTTTTACAAAGATTCTTCTAGCTTCCTTGAATGAGTTGTGGTGAGGGCAAGAGTGGAAGCAGGAAGACCTGTTAGGAGGCTAGAGCAAATCTTCCAGGTGAAATAATAGGGACTTGGACCTGATTGGTGGGAAGTGAATGAGAAGAGAAGTGGATGTATTAGAGATATATTCTAAGTGGAGCAGGACTTGCTGACAGACTGGATGGTAAAGTGGTAATGAAGAAAAATGAGGCAAAGATAACTTTTTCTGACATGTCACCAGGGTATATGGTGGTATCACCTTTCCCTGGTAAGAAAGATTGTGAAGGAACAGGCTTTGGGGTGGTGACATTCTGTTTTGCCTGTCTTTAGTTTACCAATAAGACATCCTGCAGGGGGCGGCACCTGTGGCTCATCAAGTAGGGCGCCAGCCCCATATACCTGAAGGTGGCGGGTTCAAACCAGACCTCGGTCGAACTGAAAAACAGAAAAATAGCCGGGCATGGTGGCGGGTGCCTGTAGTCCCAGCTACTCGGGAGGCTGAGGCAAGAGAATCGCCTAAACCCAGGAGTTGGAGGTTGCTGTGAGCTGTGTGACGTCACGGCACTCTACCCAGGGCGATTAAAGGAGACTCTGTCTCTGCAAAAAAAAAAAAAAAAAAAAAGACATCTTGCAGGATGAGGTGGCTCATGCCTGTAATTTTATCACTTTGGGAGGCTGAGGAGGGTTAATTGCTTAAGCTCAAAAGTTTAAGATCAGCCTGAGCAAGAGCATGACCCTATCTCTACTAAAAATAGAGAAGCAAACCGGACATTATGATGGGTACCGAGAGTCCCAGACACTTGAGAGGCTAAGGCAAGAGGATCATCTAAGCCCAAGAGTTTGTGGTTTCTGAGAGCTGTGATGCCATAGCACTCTACTCAGGATGACAGAATGAGACTCTGCCTCAAACAAAAAAAAAAAAAAAAAAAAGACATCCAAAACAATAAGTCAAACATCAGTCTTGAGCCCAGGAGAGAAGCTGCAGTTCCTGAGTGTGCTGGTGGAGGCATGGGTTACTTGTGATTAGAGAAGTGACATGAACTGAATTTTGTTTTAAAAAAATGAATCCATGCTCACTCGCTCACTCTGGATGCTGGACTGAGAATTTATTATAGGGAGGTAAGGATAGAAGTAGGGGGAGCACACTTTAAGCCCCCCTATTATACTGCATAGGAGGCTTGATGGGAGAGAATAGGGCTAGAGAAGTGGATCAGAGTCACTCCAGTATTTTTATGATGAGGCATGGAATGGGGAAAGAGTGGAAACAGGGAGACCCATGAAGAGACAATTGCATGCAAATGGGAAATGATGTGTGTTCCCAAACTGGGACAGCAGTCTTGGGGATGAAGAGAATGATACAGATGGGGGACATTCCACTGTCATCCTATCATTCTGTTGTTAATTGCTTATGGGAAATAACGTCTTTTTTTATCTTTGTATTCCACCACTTTCTGTGTTGTCTCTCACACATATACACACAGCACAATACAGCACTTTGCACACAAGCCAACTGTTGACTAAAATATATTAATGGACAAAGGACTAATAATCAAAATCTACAAATAACTCAAGAAAATCAACAAGAAAAGGGGAAACGACCCCATTAATCATTGGGCAAGAGACATGAACAGAATCTTTTTCCAAGAGGACACACAAATGGCCAACAAACACATGAAAAAATGCTCATCCTCCCTAATCATCAGATAAATTCAAATCAAAACCACTTTGAGATAACACCTAACCTCAGTGAGAATAGTCCACATCACATGGTTCCAAAGCTGCAGATTCGGGAAGGGTGAAAAGCTAGTGAAGCACTTATACACTGTTGGTGGGATTGCAAAGTAATACAGCCCTTTTGGGAAGAAATATGGAGAACTCTCAAAGTACTAAAAGTAGACCTTCCATTTGTTCTTGCAATCCCATTACTAGGTATCTACCCAGAAGAAAGAAAATCATCTCATCATAAGGGCATTTGCTCTAGAATGTTTATAGCAGCTTAATTCACAATCACAAAGATATGGAAACAACCAAAGTGCCCATAAACCCATGAATGGATTAATAAACTGTGTTATTTTTATACCATGGAATATTATTCATCCATAAAAAGGTGGAGACTTTGCATCTTTTATATTTACCTGGATGGATTTGGAGAATATTCCCCTAAGTAAAGTATCTCCAGAATGGAAAATCAAGCATCGCATATAATCAATACTATATTGAAACTAGTAGATCAACAACTATAGGTCCACATGAGAGAAACACACAATTCAATTTGAGGACTGGAGAAAGTATGAGGACAGAGGTCTCAGTAATATCCCACCTCAGTACAATGTGGGGGTATATGGCACTCTTCCTGGGTGAAAGACTCAACTACAACTCAGACTTTACAAGCTCAAACAATGTAACCTAAACATATGTACCCTCATATTAATCCAAAATGAAAACAAATCAATAAAAATAAAAATTGTGAATTCTGAAAAAAATAAAATGGTTTCAATTACATGTAATTCACAAGACTCAGTTATTATAGGGAGGTAAGGATAGGAAAGGACTCAGTGACTGATTTGATCTGAAGAGACCAAGATGGCTTCTAGGTTTAGAACCTGGGTCTTAGGAAGAATTCTGAAGTTGCTTTCCATGGAGTTGTAGAGCACTCAGAGCAGGCTCTAACTGCTTTGCTTCCCCTACCCTAAAGTCTATCCTTGCCAGGGCCCCAGCTGGGACCCTTCCCTCCCAATCATCTGGTCTTCTGAGATGGGAGGAAGGCTCTTTATTCTGCTTTCCCTAACCTGGACAGTGAGTCCCTCTTCATAGCATGTGAATCACAAGAAACAGACAGTCTGAGGAAGTGAAGAAAAAACAGACTGCCTGGGCTCTTTGAGCCAAAGTAAACAGTCAGTGGTTTCCTGTTGTTGCAGCCCAAAGTGTCCCATGACATCATTCCTGGCCTTTCCAGAATACACCAGCTCAGCCTAGCCTGCCATCCTGCCCAGGGCTGAGAGGCAGTCACCTCCTTTCCCCACCAGGGTTAGATGTTCTGAAACTGGGGAACTTCTCCAGGTCAACTATTCCTCACCTTCCCAGCTGGCCACTTAGGCCTTTATATCCCTATAAGGCATTGGAGGTTATACCCTGAACATACTGTCCCACTTCACAGAAGTCCAAGGGTCAGAAAAAGATTTCCCAAACTGGAAAAGTTATTTGCTTATTTTAATAAAGAATTGAAGTCAAGGTAGAGGGAAGGTAGAAGGGTGTGACACATGGTTTCTGAGACAGACCCTAATTGCTTCCTCTCTACTTCACCCCACTCAGGAGGCCACATATTTGTGTTCTCAGTGTTGGTCACAAATTCCTAGAAACAGAACTATGAAGACCCTTTCAAGACCTTATAGCCCATCTTTCCATGGTGCACATGAAAGTGCTGAGAAAGAAATAGTCTAGCCCTAGTCACACATTTGTCAGAGCAGTATAAGCCATCCACTGTCAAAGATCTAAACCTGAGCTATCACAAGGCAAGATGATACAGTTGCAAAAGTTCTTAACAGGAAATACATAAACTAGGGTTTAAGTTCAAATTCCTCCTTCTCTCTGGGCCTTGGCTTAGACAGCTATAATTCATTTCAAGACAACTCATATTTACTGAAAGCTTACTGTGCTTGGGAGAACTGGTGGTTCTTGGTGATGAGAAGAAAACATGATGAGAACACTCCCATTTCACAGGTTGGAATGGAAGGAAAATGAAAGAAATGGTCTAAATTCTGTAAGAGATCTGAAGCTTCTGTGGACTCCATACCTTTATCTCTAGGTAGAACCACACAATCAAGGTTGTGGGGTTCTTTGGAGGCTGTGTACCCCTCCCCACTTCTTTCACAAGGTAGCAAAGAGTTCTCATTGAGCAAGAGTTTTGTTTCCCCAGTTCCAGTTCTAATTTAGCTGGATAGATTTGCATAGAGAGGTGGCGAGATCCTAAATTATTACCTAGAAAATCAAGCCAAAAACATTACGATAATTCCTTCAGCCAGCAGTAATTGGATTTCAAGCTGTATCTATGCCAAGGAGCACAGGCAATTCAAAGAAGCTCTTTTAACCAATCAAATTCATGATGGCCTAGATTAGCAAACAGAATTCATGGGCATGATTGGGGGAAACGATGCTTATTCCTGTACCCAAAGACCCACAGGCAATATGAAGTCATTCCTTCAGCTTATCAATTTAACCACAGCATGGATTATAGGTGAAACATGCACAGAGCAAGGTAAGGGCGCATGTAGATACCTGGAGACCCACATCCATATAGAGATGAATATGCAGGAGGCTGCACATGCAAGAGACTGCACACACACATTCAGAAGCACACAAAATAACATATATACTTGCTCCCAGAGAATCTGACATGCAAGAAAAAGACACACACTCCAGCTACAATCCAGGAAAAGACAGCTAGCTGTCTGGGAATCCCAGGGGGCTGCGTTATGATACCTTGCTCATCTCTCTCCTTCCTCCTCCAACAATAGTCCTAATCCAAATCCTATAGAGTATTTTATACAAAGATGCCTTAGAAAACAATCCCAAACCCTCTGCATCCATACCCACCCTCACCACATCCATCATATTTTTATTATCTGTCTATGTCCTGGACTACAACAAAGATCTTTTATTAGGGCTCCCTGATGTCAGTACCTTTCCTCCAATCCAGGTTCCTTGGAGCTGCCTGCCAGAGGGAATCCTTCTAGACCTCATCCTTGTTCTTGCCTTATCCCTATAAAAGCTTCCCTTTCCTCCCCACTGCCAGCACAAGCCAACCCAGACACCTATCTTTCATAGGGCAACCAAAATCCGGGGCTTCCATGCCCTTTTTCATGTCCTTTGCCTTCCAGGAAGCAAATTGTACCTTGGAAACTCTGTCCATGCCCACCTGGAACTCTCCTGCTCCCAATGCTTTTGCCTTAAACTGGGACTACCCCCTTCTTCACCTATCAAAATCCTGATCACTTTAGATACTCTTGGGCTGTTTGAATTTTTTAAAGGATAACTATGTCTTTACCATTAAAATTTCAGTTGATGTTTTCATCCTTCAAGGCCCAAACCAAAAGTAACCCCCTTCATGAAGTCTTACTCTAATCTCCCCCAAAGCACTGTGTTACAGAACTCAATGCACTCAAGTCACCTTTAACAGGCATGTGTGTCTCAGTCCTCAGTGAAGAGCTGATGAGGGAAGAGGCCAGAACTCCTTGATACCAGTTCTTTCTCTGGGGCAGATGATATGCTAGCACTCTTCCTATGTTACTGTATTGACCCTGGTCCTGAAAAGACAAACTGACAATCAACAGGCCTCTGGACTCTCAGGTCAGTCTGTTTTTAGCTACCCTATTCTAGTCATGGGTTTGAATCACGGCACTAACACCAGCTTGCTGTGTGACATGAACAATTCTCAATCCCTCTCTGTCCTTGATTTTTTCAAGGGTCTTTTCAGTTATGGATTCTATTATTTCAAGATGTAGCATTTTTGCTCAGCTCACATAACTCAATGAATAGGGCACCGGCCACATACACTAAGGTTGGCAGGTTTGAGCCCTGCTCCAGCCTGCTAAACAACAACGACAACTGCAACCATAAATTAGCTGAGTGTTGTGGCAGGCACCTATATTCCCAGCTACTTGAGAGGCTGAGGCAAGAGAATGGCTTAAGCCTGAGAGTTTGATGTTGCTATGAGCTGTGATGCCACAGCAGTCTACTGAGGGCAACATAGGGAAACTCTGCCTCAAAAAGAAGAAAAAAAATGATGCAGGATTTTATGCTGAAATTATCTTGGTCTAGGTATGTCCACTGTCATTTTCATTCTCTCTCTCTCTCTCTCTCTCTCTCTCCTTTCCTCCCTCCCTATTTTACCTTCTCCCTATTCTCTTTTTTCATCTCTACTCTTCTCTTCTGTTTCTTACCGTCTCTTCCTGTTTCTTCCTGTCTCTATGTTTTAGTTTCTAATTATCTCTCAATTTTTCTCTCTTGTTTGTCTCCTTTTCCCTCTCTTAGTCTTTCCCTCTTTTCCCTCACCTCTCTATTCCCTCTCTGTCTTTCTCTGTCTCTTCATTTATGCCTCTTTCCCTTCTCTGCCTCTCTGCCTATGATTCTCTCTCTCTGCTCTACTCCCAATTCCAGAATCTGGCTGAATAGCTTTCAATCCAAAATAGCTCTGGTGTTTCCTCTGGTGTTGCTGGTAAACAGAGGTACAAATTAGGCTCCTCTGAGAGGCTCAGGAAGCTTAAGTCTCCATCACTTGAGTAGGGCTTACTGAGTTAAGGAGAAAAGCACTAGAATGAAGGGCCTCATAGCAGGGCCTGCCATTTACCCAAAGCAAAGACACTACCTACAGATCATAAAGAGTTTTCACCTCCTAGAGGATCTGAACCAGACTTCTTAACAACCACATTCCTACTTCCTCTCCCATCATTTTGAAAATGTGAATGCTGAGGCCCACACACAGGAGAGAACTGGCCCACTGTTACACAGTAAAGTAATGGAAGAACTATAATTAGAATGTTGATTTCCTGGTTCTTATTCAAGGACTCTGAAAAGAATATAAAGTTGGTTCCATGCTATCAGTTGAAAGGCACTGTTGAGGTTATTTTGCCAATAGAAGGAGAGAATTCTGGGGATTATTATGGGCAGGGTGGTGACCTAATCAATAGGAAGATTGTGAACATTTAAGAACAGAGTCTTGGCCCAGTGAGTTGGCAAGCACCTCTACTCCTAGAACTCTAGGAGGCTGAGGCAAGAGGATCCCTTGAACTCAAGAGTTCAAGACCACCCTGAGTAAGAGCCTGACCTCATCTACACTACGAATAGGAAAAGTAGCCTGGTGTTATTGTGGCAGGCCCTTGTAGTCCTAGCTACTTAGAGGGTGAGGCAGAAGAATCACTTAATCCCACGAGTTTGAGTGTGCTGTCACCTGGGCTGATGCCACAGCACTCTAGCTTGGGCAACAGGGTGAGATTCAGTAAAAAAAAAAAAAAAAACAGGGTCTGTGTCACCTTTGTTTTCAATGACATCTCAGTACAGTGTTTGACCCTAGCTCAGTGATTCAATGATTACTAAATGAGGAAGGTAACTGTCTTGGGGAACACTGGTGCTTCCTCTGGGGATCTGGATACATAGAAGACTATTACAGAAACTTGAAAATCAAAGGTTCAAGGGATTTAGTCTCGATCTGTTCTAAACTTGTTCATTCCCACCCACCAGCATCCCCCCACAAATTAGTTTTTTTTGTTGTTTTTATTTTTTATAAAAGAAGGGTTTGGGGGGGGGTCTTTTGTTTTTTGTTTGTTTGTTTGTTTTTTACTAAAGAAGGGAAGAGGCCACAACTCCTGCCTCATCTTGTTTCCTGTGGCTTGGGAAAGTCAAAATAATAATAATAAAAAAAAAAAGGTAGGAAAGATCTTTGACAAAATCAAGAGAGGACTCTGCAAATGTGATGGCTGGGTGCTATGGTGATGTCCCAGCTAGCAATTATGTTCTCTTTATTGGCAACTGTGGGCTCTGAGTGAGTCACCCACTCACTCTAAAAGCCAGAGGCCTTAAAGGGAAGAAATGAGATGAGCCTTTTTTTGACAGCTTTTTTTTTCTGTGAGGAAAGAGGGAACAGAACAGAGTTGGACAGGACCCCTACATACACATACATGCACCTACACAGTGTGCCCCAGATTACAGCCTCTTCAAGAGTAAACAGTCAGCTTAAGCAAAGACTGAACCTCTACATCTGCTATTAATTCTGAGATACCAGGATCCCTAAGTCACTGGGGTTTCAGGGGAATTAGAAGTCAGAGTCAACAATTTTCATTCAGTCCCAGTTCTATAGCCAGCCATAAGTTCTAGTTACAACTGTCACTAATTTGCTCTGTGGCTTTTGGCTAATAGTATTCCCTCTCTGAGTCCTTTTCCTCTGTAAAAACAAAACAGCACAACAACAACTACAAAAAAAAAAAAAAAAAACAGGACATATTAGATGCATAACATTATGTTTTAAGAGTCCTGGACTGAAATTCAGAAGACCTGGGTTTGAGTCCTAACTTTGTCGCAATGAATATATAACCTTAAACAAGTTCTCTTCTGAGCCTTAGTTTTCACAAGTATAAAATGAGGCTCTTGGACTATATGCTTAACAGTGTGTTTCAAAAGTATTGAGCTAGAATTCAGAAAATCTGGGTTCTAACTCACACTGACACAGAGTCTGAGTTTAGACTAGTCTCACCTCGTCTACGGAGCTCAATTTCACTATCTTTATCATGAAAGGATATGAACATAAGTTATCTAAACACACCCTGTGATTATGACAGCCTGTGGTTCTAGAATTTTACAAGCACTGAAAAGGAAGTGAAGGGAAGGAGAACCCATACCCAGAGTATTTGCTTGTAAACTATCAGTGGTTTCCCTCTATGGGTTTGACCTGGAAGTGCAGACCAAGCTAGAGTTGACCTGCTGAGGCAACTGTTAAACAACCTGAGAATCAGACACACAATCCCAGTCAACTTTTATATGCCTCCTTCCTTCCCCAATTTAGTTCCAGCCTAGAGGGAAAGGAAGAGGCAGCTGGAGGAAAAACAAGAAGTTAGGTGGTCAAGAGGCCACCTCACAAGACCAGTTAATATTTGGAACAATTTTCTCCCCCAATCCCATCCCTACTCAGCCCCACTCTAATTGCCAACCCTCTTCCTCAGCTCCACTACAGTCCTCCTATCAGAAGCCTATAAAGGAGGAAGGGGTATGAGGGAAGGGGAAAGCCAGGACCAAAAGACAGCCTGGGAGACCAAATGTGTTCTTGGCTGCATCCAGCTGTTTCTGCCCATTCATTTTTCTTCCCTTTTCTCCAGAGGCCCTGGTGTCATGGCTAGGGGTAAGAGTGAGGGAAGGGAAGGGGGATAGAGGAACAAGAGAGATGTCTGCTTGCCTGTGTCCTATGCCAGGACTAGAAGAGACTCCAGCCCCTTCGAGTAAAACCATACCACCTCCTGTTCCTGAGAAATGGGCCAGTCTTCTGTTTTTCTTGATAAGAGTTTGCCAATAGAGTACTCAGATGATTCTGAATTTCAAGTTATCCCCCACCTCCACCCCTATCCCTTGGCCCAGCCTCTGTTCATGCCTTTCTCCAATCACCAGATCAGAAATTACTATGAGGAATGATGATTCCTACTAAAATCTGAGAGGTTATGGCAAAGAACCAGGGTGAGGGTCTACAAAAATGCACAGGAAGCCAGTCCAGGGACAAGAAAAGATTTTAACAGAAGGGAAATGGAGAATAGAGTCTGAAAAAGTGTCAGCTCAGCTCCCACTCAGTTGTTGCGAAAAGCTTTGCAGCTAATGCCTCATTAGTATAGCTGCAATGGGGAAGCGAGCCTGGAGTACTGCCCAGGACTCTTCTCTAGTGTAGGTCAGGATTACATGTAGGGTGTTTCCAGAAGCTCTGGCCCTGGGGAATTCCAGGCATCTTGGGAAGAGATGGCTGGTTTCTAACCTGGTTTTCCAAAATGGCTATACTTCTGTCAAGGTTATGAGAATTCCTTTCCCACATAATCAAACACCCCTTTCAGCGCACCCTTAGGGCCAAGGCCAAGCTAGATTAACAGTTTTAAGACATGCAGGTAGGTTCCCAGCTCCTCTTCCCTCTGGATCACTGCCTTTCTGTAGGACTTGTAAAGGGGGAGTAGCACCTTTGGTGGATTTCATGGCTACAGTGAAGAAGAAGGGCAGTGGTAGCAAATACAAAGATGTTACAGGGACTTCTAAGTTCAACTGTGGCAGATTTCAGCTCTACAGAGCCACATGCTTAACTCAACAGAGAAAGGCAGATAATAACATGGGCACATGGTATTGTTATGAAAAGGGTCTAGCTGCCTGTATCAGCCAATATGCAGAGACACAGGAATAGGTCCACCCACTTTATTTATCAAATATTTAATCAGGCAGGAATTCTGACAAACAATGAGAATAGCCTGAATCCTTCTATCTTAAGGACACTTGCACTAGACTGTTTACTGCAGCTCAATTTACAATCACCAAATTGTGGAAACAACCTAAATGTCCACCAACCCAGGAACGGATTAACAAGCTGTAGTATATGTATACCATAGAATACTATTTAGCCATTTAAAAAGATGGAGACCTTACGTCTTTTATACTAACCTGGATTAAGGTGAAACACTTTCTTAGTAAAGTATTACAAGAATGGAGAAGCAATAATCCAATGTACTCAATTTTAATATGAAGGCAGTAAATGATACAATACAAGGTTGGAGGTAGGGGAATGAGGGACCAGGGAAAGGGGATGAAGTTAGGGGATGGGGGTCATGTTTTACGGCACACCTCTTAGGGTAGGATACAATTAAAAGAGGGATTTCACCTAACAAATGCAATCAGTGCAACCTAATACTTTGTACACTTAATGAATCCCAAAAGATAAAAAAATAATAATAATCTTCTAAATCAGTTCACCTAAACTATTCAAGATAGATGTGTTTAGGGTAGGAGCTAAATTTGTAAAACAGTAATAATGGGAGACAGAAAGTAAAAGTCAGGCAGGACCTAAACTGACCAGACTAGCTGTGCAAGTGGGAGATAGGGGCTGAAGGCCATGCAGGATTTAGACCAACCAGACCAACTGGGTCATGTTTGCCCTAGCCCGACAAAATCCATCTTATTCTCACTCTGTGGATTTTCAGTATGAATTAAATAAAATCTTAAGTCCTCCAGTAGACTGAATGGAACCCTTGTGGCCAAAGGGACCCCAGAAAAACTCTAAAGGTGAGCTGCTGGTCATGAGAACAGAGGTCAAACATGCGTTCACAAAGCCCCTTTCCTTCTTGTAATCATTAACTAGGGCTATACAGGCAGGGCTTGAACCACATCTGCAGGTCCTCAATTACCCAACAGATCTCATAAATCTGAGAAAGATTTGTCTCTTATCAGCTTATTTGCTTATCTTAAAACATTCCAAACCTTAGATCAGTGTTTTTTAACCTTTTTAATCTCATGGCACTCTTGAACCTATAGCACAAATTATGTTGACTTCCCCCCCGCCAAAAAAAAGAACATACCTTTTTTGATTTATCAAAACAAACAAAATGTGCCATCAAGGCTAAAACATAAAAAGATATCACCTAACCCCAGTGAGAATAGCCCACATCTCAAAATCCCGAAACTGCAGATGCTGGTGTGGATGTGGAGAGAAAGGAACACTTATGCACTCACTGTTGGTGGGATTATGAACTACTACAGCCTGCATGGAAAAAAGTATGGCGAATTCTCAAAGAACTAAAAGTTGGCCTTCCATTTGATCCTGCAATCCGATTGCTAGATATCTACCCAGAAGGAAAAAAAAATCATTTTACAACAAGGACATTTGCACTAGGATGTTTTTTGCAGCTCCATTACAATTGCCAAGACATGGAAGCCACAAAAGTGCCCATCAACCCATGAATGGATTAACAAGCTGTGTTATATGTATACCATGGAGTACTGTTCAGCTATAAAAAAAGATAGAGACTTTATATCTTTCTTATTCACCTGGATGGAGTTGAAACACATTCTTCTTAGTAAAGTCTTACAAGAATAGAAAAACAAGTATTCAGTGTACTTAATACTAATATGAAACCAAAATATAAATAACTACACACCCACATGAAAGAAAAACACAAGTATATTCTATTCCAGTGAAGGGGAGGGAATGGAGGGGAAGGGGAAAGGGATGGAAGGAGGGTGATTG
The DNA here is from genome assembly GCA_963574655.1 of Perodicticus potto. Taxonomy (NCBI): domain Eukaryota; kingdom Metazoa; phylum Chordata; class Mammalia; order Primates; family Lorisidae; genus Perodicticus; species Perodicticus potto. Next base: position 1,032 of record CAUYRH010135211.1, on the reverse strand, counting down.
CAAATTCTCATCTTAATGTGCACAATTAAGGGTATTCAGCACACCACCTTGGTAAAGGGCTGAACTGCAACTTGAATTTTACCTTAGAAAGTGGCTAATATTATTGTTAAAATCAAACCAAATATCTAGTATGTAAAAAATGTAAATAAAACTATATTGAAAATTTTTAAAGTTATAATTTCTAATAAAAAGTTAACAATTTAAAGTCTTAAAAATCTAGTTTTTCCTTTTTTTTATTAAACTGTAGCTGTGTACATCAGTTCAATCAAGGGGTACAATGTCCTGGTTTCATATACAATCTGAAATATTTTCATCAAACTGTTTAACGTAGCCTTCATGGCATTTTCTTAGTCATTTTATGAAGACATTTGTATTCTGCATTTAGTAAGTTTCACCTGTACCCTTCTAAGATGGACCATAGGTGTGACCTCACCAATTACCCTCCCTCCACTGAACCTCCCCATTCCCTCCCTTCCCTTGCCCCTTTTTCCATATTCTTGTGCTATAATTGAGTTATAGCCTTCATATGAAAGCTATAAATTAGCTTCATAGTAGGGCTGAGTACATTGGATACTTTTTCTTCCATTCTTGAGATACTGTGCTAAGAACAATATGTTCCAGCTCCATCCATGTAAATATGAAAGAGGTAAATTCCCCACCTTTCTTTAAGGCTGCATAATATTCCATGGTATACATGCACCATAATTTATTAATTCATTCATGGGTCAATGGGCACTTGGGCTTCTTCCATTACTTAGCAATTATGAATTGGGCTGCAAAGAATATTCTGGTACAGATGTCTTTGTTATAATGTGATTTTTGGTCTTCAGGGTACATACCTAGTAAAGGAATTACAGGATCAAATGGCAGGTCTATTTTTAGATCTCTAAATATTCTCCAAACATCCTTCCAAAAGGAATGTATTAGTGTGCATTCCCACCAGCAGTGCAGAAGTGTTCCCTTTTCTCCACATCCATGACAACATCTCTGGTTTGGGGATTTTGTTATGTGGGCTAATCTTACTGGAGTTAG
>CAUYRH010135210.1:0-28752 GCA_963574655.1 Perodicticus potto | reverse complement strand
TATATACCCAGAAGACCAAAAATCACATTATAACAAAGACATCTGTACCAGAATGTTTATTGTAGCCCAATTCATAATTGCTAAGTCATGGAAGAAGCCCAAGTGCCCATCGACCCACGAATGGATTAATCAATTGTAGTACATGTATACTATGGAATACTATGCAGCCTTAAAGAAAGATGGAGACTTTACCTCTTTTATGTTTACATGGATGGAGGTGGAACATATTTTCCTAGCAAAGTATCTGAAGAATGGAAGAAAAAGTATCCAATGTACTCAGCCCTACTATGAAGCTAATTTAAAGTTTCATATGAAGGCTATAACCCAACTATAGCACAAGAATATGGGAAGGGAGGGGAGGGGGGAGGTTGGGGTGGAGGGAGGGTAATTAGTGGGGCCACACCTATGGTGCATTTTAGAAGGGCACAGGTGAAACTTACTAAATGCAGAATACAAATGTCTTCATACAATAACTAAGAAAATGCCATGAAGGGTTTGTTAAACAGTTTGATGAAAACATTTCAGATTGTATACGAAACCAGCACATTGTACCCTTTGATTACACTAATGTACGCAGCTATGATTTAATTTAAAAAAGATGAAATACTATATTTAAGAAGCTTTATAATTGCTGTTTGAATGTAAATTTTTAAGTTATAGTTTCTAATAAATAAGTTTATTATTGCCCCAAATAAAACATTTTTATCAGCTCTTTTGCCTTCACAGAGTTATGAAGGTCATCAGAGCTCATCTTCGTCTGGCACTCACATTTGAGGACACAGGTTTGTCCAGCTAGGAGCAGGCTTTTGGCCATTTTTGCACAGATGGGCTTCTATCTAACCAGCCAAGAAATGATATATCCACTGAATAACAGCTGTTGGTAATGAAAGGAATATTTGTAGATAAAAAATGTTGACTCTGTACAACATAAGTTTAATGACATATATTTTGGTTTGGGGATAGTATTTCAAGCAGTAATATAACGCCTAAGTAATGGGTTTACTAAAATGGCTCCTTTTCTTTTGGGAAAGAAACTAGATTTGTACCAATAGGGTTAGAAGTAGTAGATTCTGCAGTGTAACAGAATCTCAGGTCCCTGATAGAACTCAATATGTTCTGAGTGGGCAGACTGGCCCGACTGACGTGGAAAGTATAGCATGTCCAAAAGTCACCCCTAGAGTTGCCATACAAAGTGAAAATGGGAAATTGTAGCTAAACACACCTTTATTCATTATGAAATATTACAAAAAGGTGGCCAACATGTATAGAATATTTTGTAAGTGTTTTGAAAATTTTGTAAATAAGGGCACATTTAACTATAATTTTCCATTTTTCTTCTGTATGGTGACTTTAGGGGTGACTTTTGGGACATGCTATATGATGGAAAGAATTACCATCACCCTTCTACCATAGTACCTGGAGGGATGTCTGGTATGGAGTTAGGTGATTACAGTGAAGAAACTACCTTGTTGATGTTACTGAGTCCCCGTGTAGGAAGGCATAGGGACATTGCATAAAATTGTCAAGTTGTAAATTATGGCCCATTAGGTTAAAAGAATAAAGCTCCTAACACTCAAGAAATGTCAGCAACATAAGCCCAGGGGCCTGGTGTTTATACCTCTTTTTCTAAGTAGTAAGCTGGAGTGTGCACCCGTGAGTAGCATAAAATTGTTTTCCTAGGTTTCCACTGCAGTGTAGAAATAAATTGTTTTCCAGAAGTCACTATAATTAATGGGTACATAGATCTATGTATATAACAGAATAACTGCATCGATTTCATGTATCAAGAAATGGAATTGATCATGTCTATGAAACAGAACACATGGTGTGGAATCTGCCAGTCACCAAGATCTGGTTTATTATGTATTTCATTGTATGTACTTGCTTCTGTTCAAGAACTGAAATGAAAGCTTCCTGTTTCACACATACAGAGGTGCACTAGGTTGTCAAGGTTTTCAGTCCTTCCCGTTGTAAGTCAGCTACCTGCGATGTGAGCCCAGTGACAGGGGCCGATTGTGTGGTTGGGTTGTTTTCCCCACAACTTCCTTTTGAAAAATGATGATTTAGGTGCTTTCTTCGTGCTCATTATGAACAACTTCCCCTCCCTGCTCCCAGAAAATATTATAACCTAAACATAAATATCTCCTCTAGGCTGATGTTTGATGCGTGAGTTCCTGGGCAAAGGGAAGGTTGTTTTTCATGCTTATGATTTTCAGTTCAAATGTACTATCTAATTCTGAATAGTATTGTTAAGTGGATAAGCATAAAAATATTGAAATAGTAATATAGATTAGTGTAACAGTCTTAAATTTGCAACAAATGGAAAGATTTACCAAAAGTCTACTAGTCTACATTTAATTAGCTGAATATTACTTTTTCTTAAAAAATTAAATCATAGCTGTGTACATTAATGCATTTATGGGGTACAATTTGCTCATTTTATATACAATTTGAAATATTTACATCAAACTGGTTAACATAGCCTTCATTGCACTTTCTTAATTATTGTGTTAAGACATTTGTACTTACACTTAGTAGATTTGACATGTACCCTTGTAAAATGCACCATTAGTGTGGTCCGACCAATTACCCTCCTTTCCCCTGTTCTTCCCTCCTTCCCCCCCACCCCATTTCCTCTTCATCTTGGGCGGGAGTTGGGTTATAGCTTTCATAAGGAAGTGTGGGTGCTTATATATTGGTTTCATAGAAGAGCTGAGTACATTTCTTCCATTCTTGAGATACTTTACTAAGAAGAATATGTTTCAGCTCCATCTATGTAAACATGAAAGTCTCCATCAAAGTACACATAAATTTGACTATTAAGAAGAACTATAAATTGGAGAAAAGAAATTTTTAAAAGATACAAATTAAATTAAGTGTGGAGTACCATTAGAAATTATAGTATTATTTTTGATCAGTGGTCCACATTTTGCCAAATCAGCTAAAAAGAAAATAAGTGTGGTCTGAAGTAAAATACATGCCCAGTGCTGTCTTGAGGAAAGCACATGGGGACATTTTATCTGAATCAGTACAGTTAAAGGTCTGATAGTGAAACTGGAGTTGGTGTTTGGACTGGGGAGGACTTTCGCATAAGAGCCCAGCTTGCTGGGCATTGTTCACCCCATAGTCCAACAGCAAGAGACCCCTGGGCCCAGAGGGAGGCCAGAAGGTGGTTGACTTTGTGCTCTCATCTCCCAGACTAGGTATTTTATCTGTTGTTTCTAACCTGGTCTCATCACTGACCTACTGAAATCATTCTTGGGTTGCTCCTCTCCTCAGGATGAAGCCCACCATCCCCCAAGAGGTGCTCCATCCTTTCTGGTTTAACTTCTGGCTACCGTTCCAATTTGGTCTTCTGCCATTTCCCCGCATGAATTTCCGCCTTTCAAGAACAGTGTGGGCTGTGCGCAGATCCCAGGTGCCTTAAGCATCCTGACTCCTTCTTTACCTCTCCTCCTTACTAACCTCATCCTTGCAGCCTCGGTGCAGGTTACGATCTCCCCTGACCTCAGCAGAGTGGTTACTTCCCACGTGATCATGTTGGCCAAAAACACGTGCCTATCACACTGCGCTGTGACATTAGCCTTTGTTTTGTTGCTGGTCTTACATCAGTTGCCTTTAGTTTGAATATTTATTTTTTTCCAGGGTTACAAAGAGAGATTTTATTTAGGAAGAACAAACAGAAAGTTTAGAGCACGTCCAAAGAGAGTAAGATAAAGGAAAAAAGTTGAGAGAGACCTATTTTTTTATTATTATTATTATTTATTTATTAACTCATAGCTGTGTACATTAGTGCAATCATGGGGTGCAGTGTGCGGGCTTCACATACAATCTGAAATATTTTCATCCATCTGTTCGACGTAACCTTCATGAGATTATCTCGTTTATTATGTGAAAACATTTGTGTTCTGCATTTAGCAGGTTTCACCTGTCCCTTCTAAGATGCACCATAAGTGTGATCCCACCATTTACCCTCTCTCCACCCACCCTCCCCCGCTTCCCTCCCTTACCCCTTTTCCCATATTCTTGTACTATAATTGGGTTATAGCCTACATATGAAAGCCATAAATTAGCTTCATAGTAGGGCTGCATGCCCTTTGTAAAAATTCAAGCAAAAATAAATCTATAAAGAAAATACATTAATAGTTTTCTCCCCAGCATGATTAAGGGGAACTTTTTTTCTATATATTCTAGAAATTGTTCTGTACTCATTTTTTTTTAAATCTATACTTTCATGGATTTTTTAATTCTTTTCCTTTAAATAGTATTGCTAAAATATTTATTTCACCATAACATTTTTTCACATAAGAGTAGCTACTTTAAGAGCAATATACACATAGAGAAAAAGGTTATTCATTTTAATAGCTGATAGTATTCCATATAGAAGTATTTAGGTAAAACTTCTTTTGATAGTTTAATTTCTTTCTATAAACAATGCTGAAGTAAAATCTCAGTATATAAATTATTATATACTGTGAATGTTATTTCTGTTGGTAGGAATAATTATTGATAAGAATAATTAAAACATGTGCATTTAAAATACTTATCTCAACTGCTAAATCATTTTTCAAAGAGGAAGAGGCATTTCCCACTCTCACACAATGTTCTCATTTAAAACACACTCATTAGACCTGAATCCTTCAGTTTTAATAAGTTCATGTGTGGAATGATAAGTGTTTGAAGTAATAGATCATCTAAATAGCCTGATTTGATCCTTACACACTGTATGCATGTATCACAAGATCACATGTACCCCCAAATATGTACAATTACTAAGTATCAAAACAAAATTATTAAAAATCTTTACTTTAGCAAAATGGAAAAACAACCTAATTTAATATCAAAGAATATTAGATGATAAATCTAAGAAGAAAAAAATACAAAAGACTAATAACATAAAAAAGATGCTTAATTTTGCAGGTAGTCAGAGAAGTGCTAATTATAAGCAACAATGATATGCAATTTTCACACATCAGTGGTCATCCAGGAGCATGTTGTTTAATTCCTGTGTGTGTGTACAGTTTCCAGAGTCACTCTTAATTTCTAGTTTCTTCTATTATGGAAGATATTTCATGTGATTTTGATTTTTAATAATTTATTGAGACTTGTTTTGTGTCCTAACATAAGGTTTATCCTGGAGATTGTTCCATGTACTGGTAAGATTTCATATTCTGCAGATATTGGATAAAATGATTAATAAATGTTTGTTATGCCTATTTGATTTGAAGTCTAGTTTAAACCCAAGGCTTCTTTGCTGATTTTCTGTCTAAATGGTCTGTCTAATGCTTTGATTTTGAGTGTGTTGAAAGCCCCAACTACTATTGTACTGGAGTCTGTCTCTCCCTTTAGATCTGCTAATATTTGCTTTATATATTTCAGTGCTCCAGGGTTGGGTGAATATGTATTTACAATTGTTATACTCTTTTCTTGAATCGATCCTTTTGTCAGCACATTATGACCTTCTTTGTCTCTTTTAGAATTTTTGACCTAAAATCTGTTGTGACATAAGTATAGCTTCTCTTGCTCACTTTCAATTTTGATTTGCATGGAATATCTTTATCTATCTCTTAACTTTCAGACTATATGTTTTTTATAGATAAAGTGAATTTCTTGTAGGAAGCATATAGTTGGGTCAAGTACTTTTATCCATTCAACCAGTTTTTATCTTTTAATTGGGGGATTTAATTCAAAGTTATTATTAAAGGTGACTCCTGCTGTTTGCTACACTGCACCCTCTCAAAATATTTTTATAAGTAAGTATATCAACCCTTGGTCTATGGTACATTCTGTAAACATTTTTTGTCTTTTGCCATTGAAAATTTTTTAAACGCTGAACATTTTCCATTATTTAGGAACACTCAGTTTATGTTTTTATGTTTAAGGACATTCAGTTTATGTTAAAGAAGAGTGTCTCATTACTGCTGTTGAAAGTTTATATGAATGCCACCTGTATGTTCTATCTAATATTTTATTAGAATTTTGTATTTTATTTTGATACTCAGACATTTAATCCATCTGAAATTCTTTTCTGCAGTGACAAGTAACCACGTGTTCACCCTAACTCTGGGCTATTCAGTTGTGTCCCCACCATTTATTAAATAACCCATCCTTATCTCATCCTTATCTCATTGAGTGAAAATGCCAACTTTGTCATATTTTATGTTATGTATATACTTAACAAGTATTTCTTAATTCTCTATTCTTTTCCATTAGACTATTTCTGTGCAACTACTATATATTTTTTGCCTTATAAAAGCTTAACAGGTTGTAACAAATTATAATTTCTAGTAGAGTGGTGCTCTCATTATTCAGAAGTGTTTTATAAATTCTTGAACATTTATTTTTCATATTATTTTTTTAAATGCTTATGTCCAATCTTCCTCACTCTTCTCCTCCAAAAATTCCACCAGGCATTCCAATGTGACTTGCACCAAAATTATATCTAAATCCAGGCACTACTGTTTAAATGATTATAACTCCTTATATTCAGAATACATTGCCTCTTCATTTACTCAGGCCTTTATTTTAAAATACTTATAGACGGTCTTTTGCCTTTCTTGTTGAATAAATGTATCCCTATTTCACAGCTTTTGTCAGTATTAGGAATGAGATTTTTTAAATCTTCCTTTGCTTCCTAGATTTTACCATTATGAAGAAAATCATTTATTAAATAATGTGCATCCAGCTACTTAACAGAATTTTCTCATTAATTTTAATAGTTTTTCATTGAACCGTTTGGGTTTCTTAGTTATGCCATCATGTCATCTGAAAATAAAGGTGTCTTTTTTTAACATTAATGATGTTGTTCTGTTTTCTTACTCAGCAATGGATAATAGCACTATTGGTGGGCATTTTCATTTACTACCTGATTATTATAAATTTTTGGCAAGTGATTTTATTAAATTTATGGCAACTTTTATTTATCATATATAAATATACAAATCAGTAGCTATTTTTTTTTTTTTTTTGAGACAGAGTCTCACTGTGTTGCCCTGGGTAGAGTGCTGTGGTGTCATAGCTCACAGCAACCTCAAACTCTTGGGCTCAAGCGATTCTCTTGCCTCAGCCTCCCAAGTAGCTGGTACTATAGGTGATCGCCGCAATGCTCAGCTACTTTTTGTTGCAGTTGTCATTGTTGTTTAGCTGGTCCAGGCCAGGTTCGAACCTGCCAGCCTCTGTGTATGTGGCTGGCTCCATAATCACTGAGCTATGGGCACTGAGCCAGTAACTAATATCCTTTTAAAAAATTACATACTATTTTATAGGAGTGGCTTCTAAGTTTAATCAAGTGATTTGAGTTTACCAATGACATAGTTGTATATGTATCCCCTTTAAGTTTTGGATGGTATGAATTAAATTGATAAATAATGTGGAGATTAAGGTATCCTTACACTTTGAAATATATTTTTACTCCTACTCTGCCTTCTTAAGTTCCTAGATATATATCACATATTTATTTCTTATTGGTTATTGTATTTCTATCCTAGAATATATGCACCATGACTGTTTTGTTTATCACTGTATTTAGCATCTAGAATATTGTCTAGCACAGAGATGATGCTCAACAACTATTCCTTAAATGATCAAATGTTCAGAGTGTATTTATATTTTAATGCAAGGTCATGTTTAATTTGTAAATAATTTATTTTGAATTTTTGTATCATTTAGCAAATTGAAATATAATTTACTTGTCTAATAGCTTTATTGGCCTTCTAAATTAAAAGTATACAAGTTTCTTCATGTGAATTAGGAAGTTGTTTTACCTTATTCTATGATTTGTGTTCATTTGGATAGCTTAGAAATGTTCATGAGTTGGCCCACAGAAAATCACTTCTGTTAAATCTTTGATTCTTCTCTCTGTTTATGATTTCATATTGATGTCCTCACGCCCACATTCATGGCTCTGAGCTTTTCACTCATGATTTCCATTTTATTAAGGGTTTTCTTTGGCTCTGCTTTTCTTTTTACTTATATTTTCATTGAATTTTAAAATTCTTAAATTATATTCTCAAATTACATATGGCCTGATTGAAGCACTTTTCTGTGTCCTAATTATGTTTCCTTAAGATTTTTCTTTAGAGTAAAAAAAAAAAAAATCCTCCCATAGGAAGAACTGACTGCTCCCACAGCACTTGGGGGTGCCCAGAGCCACTGTCTGATCCCTCTGGGAGTGGCTTGGCACTGTCCGCAAGACTTTGACTCACACACACTACATGCATAGATGCCATCTCTGAGAATTTTCCAAATTTCATAATGAGAAGGCTGGAGACAAGGGAGAGATGTTCCCTCTGTCCATTCCATGTGGTCCTAATTTTACATGGTTCTTACTGGGCTATGTGATCTCTTAGGCCCAAGACCTGCAACACGGCATGTAGTTCTCGAAAAATCTGGGAGATATATATAGATATATACACATGTAACAGAAAAGATGTAATATAAAATATATTTATATAAATGTATAAATAAATTATGTGAATGGCACAGTCATGACTCAAACATTTTGATCGTCTCTCTATTATTTAACTTATTATAGATGAGGTATTAATCAGTTTGACTCTGAAATTGGCCAGTCAAAGGAAAAAATAAATACTATACACAGTACATATATAAAACACAGTTGGCTTTGCCTGTCCCTGAGTTTCACATCCATAGTTAACCAACTGCAGATCAAAAATAGTCTTTTAAAAATGTTAAAAGATATGCCATACAATAATAAAAACCTATACAAATTCAAAAGCCAGTACAGTATTACAACTATTTACATAGCATTTATATTGTGTTAGGTACTATAAGTAATCGTGATATAAGGGAGACGGTAGGTTATATGCAAGTACTACACCATTTATAATAGGGACTCAAGGATCTGAGGATTTTGGTACCTGTGGGGCGGCCTGGAACCAATGCTAAATAGATACCAAGAGCCAAGTGTACATAAAACATACTTGCATATAATCATCTGTATATATTTTACATAAATAGAATGGATGGTTGAATTTTTAATTCTCCTATTTGTAATTGGTTATACTGGCATGCAAAAAAAACTCATGTAACATTTATTTCCTAGTCATATTTATCTTAGTTTTCCTGTGTATGGTTCCTAGGTAAATTTACAAATTACATTTTATTTCTGTCCTTTTCTAATGAGAAAATAAAGTAAAGGTAAAGAATGTGGGAAGGTATGAAGGAATATAACACACTTGCCTTTGCCCACTTTTTGTCTTGAGTGGAATGTTTATGGTTGCCTGAGCTTCTTGCAATAAAGAAGACAAGAATAAAAAGAAGCTTTAAATTCTGCTTGCTAAAGAAACAAGGACTTTTGAGAGAAAAAAGTTTAGATTCCAAGTCTGAAGTCATTTAAAATGTTTTAAAGCTTGGGTGTTTTTTATTGCTCAATATTTCTCCTTGCTTGTAGCCAAAAAGAAGTTATATTATCATTTTGTGAATTATTGCTACCAAAAAGTGTGTTTCTCTTGCCGTTTTCCTTGCTCAGACTGGACACTTGAAGTCACAGTTGCTGTATTTCTCAGCCTCGGGCTGTGACAGAAAAGTGGCAATATCTTCTGCCCCAACTTGCTCCTGGGAGCAAGGGGGCAGGGGGCAGCTCCGTAGATTCAACAACAGCAATAGAAGTTAAGGGGGAGGTACAGACTAACCAAAGTGGGGAAAGAACAGAGTCAATTGCTTGATTCCCAGCAATGGGGATGTCTGTTGCCCCCTGGCATGACCCAATACCCTAGTGAGTTCTCCTGTGCTCTCCAGTAAGTGGACAGAGTTGGTTCATTCAACGCCTCGCACATGGACAGACAGGTGATGTCACCACTCCAGAGCCAGGGCTCCAGGGGGCTGGCACAGAGTGTCTCCCCCCAGCCCTGCAGAATCAGAGAAGGCCTCAGAGCTGGTGACACATATGGGGAGGCCTGAAGGTCACCTGGGGGGTTGAAAGGCAAATGGGTGGGATGGCAGGAGGAGACCCTGCTGAGAGAAAGCCAAGAGCAAAGCGGAGAGCACAGCACAAATGATGGCCTTGCAGACTCTCCCGCACTTTCCTCTGAGCACCGGCTTTGTGTCTCTAGCCGTGGGGTCAGTGGAGGGACTGTTGTAGTCAGCTGATCCGGCCAGAGCTGCCTGTTCCCTCTGGGGCAGGGACGGAAGGGGAGGGACAGCCATCTGAGCATGTTCAAATAATTCTTTTGAGGTAGAATAAGGATTTTTTTTCTTGTCTTAATAAACTGCAAACCTTTTTTACTCTTCTGGAATCAACATAAATATCTATTCTCCATGTCAGCAACCTCCCTCTTTATTCTTAAAATAATAAATATTAAATTATGATTGAGTGGCATTACACCTGGAATAAACTTCTGGTCATGGGAACATCAAAGAACACGTAGAAGGGGAAGATAAGAGTTGTTATATTTGTCAGTGTCTGTTTTAAGTTAGATTCTTGAAGACATCAACTACAAAATATCGTTCAATTGTTTATGTCTGTCATTAAAGGGGAATGTAGGAAATACATATGAATGTGTATATGTACACATTTAATGTATGTTAAGACAGAATTAAAAGTCATAGTACTATACTTCAAGGGTTGTCATGCTGGATTAGCAAAAATATTAGATAATTTTATGTTCCAGGACTATAATTGCTTATCTGTTACCCTGGGGATAAGAAGTGCCTTGAATTTAGAAATTTTTATATTTTAGAAAGATTATGCAATTCATGCATTTTAACCTTGACATTATCTCCAGGAGTATCTATGTTCGATCATTAAAAAAAAAAAAAATCTGTTAATTTCCAGTGAAATATATGAACTCTAAGAGGGAAAAGTATAGACTAAAAATAATTTCATGTCAGTTTATGTAAGATTTTGCCATAAATTTAGTGCCAAGTTTAGAGAAAAATATAAAATTTCCAGTTTTCAGAGCCTTTGGATTACAGAACTTTTTTTTTGTTACATGTTAAATAAGGGCCTATGGAACAGGCCTGGCTTATACTTTCATTTTTATTTGGTAATAAGAAAAAATTTTAAAAATACTTTTAAAATATAACAATAACTGTATTAATATCAAAATAACAATGCTACTAGGCCTGGCATGCTGGTGAAATCAGAGGACCATGTGCTGGACTTTCTTCCTCCTGTGTCCAGTGTGCTGGCTTAGAGCTTAGAGTTTACCTTCCGGGGGTGTGTCTGTGCGTCTCTGTGTTCACACACACACAACGTGTGCACTCGTCAGTGAACAGAGGGCCTTGGAGGAGACAGTTCAGCCTCCTAAAGTGCTGATGGTCATGGTGTGGTGACGGAGCCTGTCATGGGCTCCATCTCAGCCAAAATTCAACATGGTTCTGCTTTTTGTGGGGGCGTATTGATTTGTTTTCTCCTGATAAACATTGCACATTATCCAGAGGCTTTGTTAACATCTTACTGAGAGAAAACAAACTTGTTATTGAACTCGATAGCAGACTCATTAACTTTTTAGACTTGATTTGTTTGACTAGGGGAAACCTCATTTTAAAACCGGCATTGTTAAATTAGCAAAGCCTGTACACATTACACAATCCAACAATTTGCATAGTAGTTTCACTTCAGGACTGATATAATGAGTTTCTGGGTGTGTATAGCACCCAGTAAGACCCACATTTTGATCCAAGGGCTGAGGCAGAATGTGAAGTCCCAAGACGGGGCTGTAAAGGCTCCATCTGTGTCCCCAGCAGCGTTGGAGCTGTGCTTTCTCTGGCCCGTCACAACCTGAAGACAATTAAGGCTTCACTATTAACATTAATAATGAAACTTCAGAATGTGGAATAAAAGCTAATTTAAAATACTTGTTTCTAACAAAAGTATCTGTATCTCACCAAATACAGAGCGGTTCCAGCCGGGCAGTTTCTGAGGAGAGAACATCTGTGTGTGAGCTCCAGACAGGGTTTTAGGACTGAGAGAGACATTTAGATTGATTAGAAGTGACAGGTTGTCTGTCTTAACTTGGTAACTGTGAGAACTTTAATATAGACATATGATGCTTATTACTGGTTTATCTCCTAAGTGGGGACCATGCCCCTATATTATCACTTAATCTCATCACTACATTTGGCCGGATAGTCTTTGGACAAGTGTAGTTGAGTTTAACGTCAATACACAGACCAGGTATTTGTGTATCATTAATACATTTTATAGAGCAGTATCTAAATCTATCTTTTTTTTTCTTTTGAGGAATCTAATTAGAATGTCACCACTAACAGAGAGTGACACCTGGGGACTTTTGATTTCACAGACTGGATCTGCCTCTTGAGGGGGTGGCAGCCACCTGCCTGTGGCTTTCAGACCCACACCACCTCTCCCCTCCCCTCTGCTCTTCATGGCAGGGCTGTTGTGCCAGAAGACAGGAGGGCAGGGAGGGGCAGACGCCAGGGATGCCCCCTCTGTCTCTCACAGGGCATCCCTGGTGGTGGCTGCATCTCATTTGCTGTCCCAGTTCCCACCAGACACAGCTGTGGTGACCCTGCCACCTTCTCCGGTGGTTCCCAGCCCTGGGCGGCTGCTGCCTCCCGTCAAGCCAGTCTCGGGGTGGCTTCTCCCCCCTGTTTGGGTCGATGTGTTTCCTCCACCCTTGCAACCATGTTCAGTACTTAGTACTAGTTGGCTACTAGCCCCTGAGGGTGAACTAGCCCCACAGTTACTTTTAGTTACAAACCACCCACCCATTGCCCCCTCCTTAGACCTTTCCACTTTATCAAGAGAAAGATTGTTTTCTTTGGGGGAATATTAAGTAAGAAGGACTGAAAGCTGGAATGGGATCTGACTCTTTGTAAAATAGATACAGCACTTCGTTTGGAAAACAAATAATTGCAAAATAATACCTGTAAAAAAAAATTTAACTTTAGAATGTTCAATAAAAGCTATTCAAGGATCCATGGGTCCTGGGACAAGCAGGACTTTTAAGCCACTTGTCAGCTATTTCCATAGTAATTGGAATCTATCAAATTTTATATGAAGCTGACTAATTAGCTTCTAATTCTGTAAGTTTATATACAGTTCGGCTCTTGGTATTGACTTAATTTTTAGATTTTTCTGGTTTATTTATTCTGCTTGTTGCTATAATTTTTCTGTTTGTGTGTGAGAGGCACTGCTCATGAATCATGGGTGAAGTGTCTGAGGGGAGTCAGCAGAAAGGGGGTGTCTTCCCAGAGTGCTTCAGACAGTAGAGTTGACGTGTTGGGAGCCCTCTGATGTCAATGGGTCTGACATGAATTAGAGGGTCAGGTCTCTAACACCTGGAATGAGAGGACATGTGACTTGTGATGAAATATAAGAACCTTATCCAAAGAAATGGTAGAAATACGAGTTCAATTTCTGAGAACTTACGGAATATGTGTACACGTGTTTTAGGTTTGACTAATAAGGTAGAAATGCTTCCACAGTGTTTAACAGTGCCACGTTATAAAGCCAAGCACATTTCTAAGGCCTTGTTTTCTTCAGGTGTTTAAAAAGAACAGTTGAGACTATCGTTTGAAAAGAAAACAAAAGCAGGCCAGTTATTGTCACAGAGTGTAGCTCCCTAGCAAATTAAGATTTCCCAGAAGTGAGCCTATGGAACCAAATGAAATGAGCTTGCCAGTGGGAACTACAGCTCCTGGTTAGATGGAAGAATCATTTAATTTAACAAGACTCGTTATTTTTCTTTTTCATAGCTGATGCCTCTGTGAACTGGCATTTCCCCGAGGTGGGCTGGGCCCCTTTCTAAGCCTGATTACCCTCAGCAGAGGATCTGTACTGGTCTCACTAGAACTGACAGCATCCTCCTGGGAAACAGGACACCCTCCCTGCTGCCCCCAGTGGGGAGTGTTTGCTGAGCCACCTAGAGGCAGCTGCTCTGCCATCCTCCACTCCCACGGGAGCCAGGGCAGCCTGGTCCTCAGGCATCATTGCTGTCACGGGCCCAGCTGGAGATGTTTCCTGGGCCGCTTGCCGGGGCCCTGCTGTGCCCAGATGCCTTCATAGTGCTGTCTGCTCTCCGTCCAGCCTGCATGGACTCCAGCGAGAAGACTTTGCCAGCCTTAGCTTCCTTGATTTTTTATCCTGAACAATTAGGAGAAACAAAACAGAGAAAAGCAGAATTCATAGACACTTACCCCGAAGAATCAAGCACCTGTGAGATGGCACCCCAATGTAAGCAAGCTCTCTCAGATACCCAAGGTAGCATTTTGGAAAAAGACTCTTCTAACTTCTGTTTTGTTCTGCTTTATTGTTGTTTTGAATGCAGATGGAAATTCAGAAAAACTTTGAAAATTCTATCCCACTGATTGTATAGCAGAGAAAATGCCCAGGTCCCTCTGCTAGTTGGCCTGTGAGAAAGGGATCGTGACTCCGTGCTCCTTGAGTCCTCATGTGTCTGCTCGTCTTGTGAGAGAGGCACAAAGTCTTTGTGCTTGGACTATCTTTTCAAGAAAGATGATAACAAATGACCCTGGAAGGTAGAGATAATGTCTCTCCAGATCAAAAGGCAGAGATGCTTATTATTCAGTATAGTAAAGACAGCGGCTCCTTTCAGGACAAAAGGACAGCTCGCTTACTGCTCCTTATAAAAGACTTGATGTCCTTCAGCAGACCCAGCAGACCCACTGTGCACGCAGCATCTGGCTTGGTCGTCAGCATCCAGCCTAAGGGACGTGGGGTGCTGGAGCTGAGGTAGTATGAGGCACATGGTTCCTTCTGCCTGTGCTCCGAGCTCCAGAGTCCTTTGTCTCTGATCTGGGAGTCTCTCATCTTTCACCAGCATCCTCTTTCCTGTGGCAGACTTTCTTGTGAGCTTTCAAACTGGGTAACATCTCAGATACTTCAGAGTTCTTGTCAATGATTTGAATTTTCTATTATGGAATAATAGAAAACCTTCTGTCATAAAAACTGGTGGAGAAAGCACTGAAATTCGCTGATGAGACATACATATTTAATATACAGAGTTGATAATTCATATTTTAGTTTTATCACACCATATGAATTACTGGATTTTTCAAAATATCTGTAACTTCTTAGTCCATTATCTATAAACATCCACCCCCAATAAAAAAGCTTTTATCTGGCTGAGTTTTATCTAGTGTTAGAACAATTTGTGATTTGTTAGCTGAATGTCTACCAGTAGCTTTCTGCAAGCTAAGAAAAAATATAAATGCTTTCTATCTATTTATCTGTATATGAAATACCTTCTCAATAGTCCAGCTAACTCAGCTATTCTGGAAGAATTACTTTATGTTATGAATGAGGTTTTTTTTTCATGTCTGCAAAAAGCAGTTGTAGCTAGCTTAATGCATTTCATAAGGTTCGGTCATGTCCTTCAAACTTTTTGTTTTAGTGGTAGAGAATTGTTTTAAATCTTTCTCTCACTACCCTTGAACTGCTTTGGAGGACTGGATGTGTAGCAGTTCAAAAGACTGAGTAAAAAAAGATAGCATCCATGTTCAGAGAAAAAAAAAGCAGGCAGCGTGACTTCCCTGCTGCCCCAGGGAAGGACCTCGGCCCTGGGCAGGATTCTCCAGACCAGTGGTTCTCACCTTCCAAATGCCTGCTAATGCCTTGACCCTTTAATATGGTTCCTCATGTTGCAGTGATCCCCAACCATAAAATTATTTTCGTTGCTACTTCATAACTGTAATTTTGCTACTGTTATTGTTATGTAAATATATGATATGTAGGATGTATTCTCATTGTTACAAAGGGGTCGCGACCCACAGGTTGAGAACCACTGCTTTAGACACACCTGGCCCTGGGCTCTGCACACACACTGGACATTGTATCTATTTTATCAAGACTCTTGATAGGCTCTCATCCTTGGGTTGCGGACTGCAGGTGGGCATGTTGGCTAATCTGCTGCTTCCCAGAAAGGGTAGGTTGTAGTTAGTTAGCAGTTATAGCACATGGGACTGGTTGGAAACTAATAATGAAGAGCAGCCTGGATTCCAAACAACTGACTTTCTCTTTAAAATGGCACATTCCAGATTTTTGAAAAAAATGTCATATTTTAATTTCAATGTGGCCTTATTTTCAGATACAGTAAGCAAGGTTGGTTATAGCTGTAGTTTTCTGAGAGAACAAAGTTTACTCACTTTGACACTAATGTTGATGTAACTCAAAGGTTCTCATAATGTGGTTCCCAGAATGGGAACAACATCACCTGGAACCTTGTTAAAAATACAAATCCTTGACCAAACCCCAGAATTGAGAAGATCAGGGGTAGTGCTTAGCAGTCCCCACTTTAAACCCTGGTGCTCCCCTCTCCCCGGAGCTCTGGTGCACACTGTTGAGATACACCAATGTCGCTAACGGTATCATTGTCAGAAGATAGGAAGGCGAGTAAGATTATAAGAAGGGAAGGAATAAATTAAGTGGTGCTGTCAATTGTATAAGGGCGCAACAAAGCACTTATTAAATAAATCTTGTTAAAACCTGGATTGAGTGCCTTTGCTATGCTAGGCACTATTAGGATGCAGATATGAATCAAGCATTCCACAGACAGTTCAGATCTGACAAACTATGGCCTCAGGCAAAATCTAACTTGCCACTCACTTTTGTAAATAAAGTTTTATTAGCACAAAGCCACACCCACATTTGCATTTTGTCTATGGCTGCTTTGGGGCTGCAACACCAAGTTGGGAAGTGTGATGAAGACCATGTAGCCCCCCAAATCAAAAGTATTTAATATTTAATATCTGGCACTTCACATAAAAGTTTGTTGACATCAGGTGTTTAAAAGGAAAATACTTTCTACCTTCCAGGTAGTTACATGTGAATGGAATCAGGAGCAGGTGCTGTGGTCACAGCTGCTTCAATTCTCTAGTAAAATATTTGTATAACTTTCTTGCAGTAGCAGAAAATTTGCTTTCTGGGTGTTAGTGTCACGGAAGACTGTGCCTTGGTTAATGGAAGGAAGAGATGTGAGAGCACATATAGAAATTGGAAAAGAAAGAAGTGAAGAAAAATAAAAACAATTTTCTTTTGTTAAGAAGGGAGAATATTATCAATAAAAAATGTGACCTATTCAAAAACCTAAACAAAGGAGTATGTTGCGGGACATAGCTGGGGAAAGGAAGTAAGAGGCAGTGAGGGACGGGATTCCGGCAATCCTGGTGCCTGGTGTGGTGCAGAGGCAGGGGTGCACTGAGGGCCCCAGGGAGGTCTCCATGCTGAGGAGAGGCGGGGAAGGGGCAAGCTCCAAACGGGCCAGGGAGAGTCATATTCTGCTGCTCTCCTGTGTGTGCACTGGTGTGCCTATTTATAGCAGGGTTCTTTAGATTTCTCGCACTGCTAAAAGATCAGCCGGGTAGTGATAATGGATAAAAAGCACTAGAATTCCCTTTAGGGAGCTTGGGTTACTTCCTGGCTTTGTCTCTGCTTGTTTGACCTCAGGCAAATCATTCTGTGGCTCTGGGTCTCCCTTTCTTCATTTATGAGATGCTATTTTTAGCTTCCTTCTGCATCCACATTCTGTTATTCTTTGAGACTCACTGGTTATCCAGGGGCATTGTTAAAGTAGGAGCACCGGGTGTTTCTCCCGCTCCCTGGTTTGAAGAGCAAAGGAAGAGATGGTTAGCACAGACAGGGGGACCCGTCTAGAAGGGAATCATTGACCACTTTAACACATGGGCCCTCAAAATGTTGGACACTGATTAATTTTTGCCTCAGAACCAGTAACAGATTTTTTCTCTTGCCCAAAGAGATTGTTCACTGTGGAAATATGTAGAGAGGGGAAGATGGGAAGCCAGGATCCGTGTGTGTTATTGTATTTCTCATTCTTTCAGGAATTTTTCTTTAAATGTGGAGCACACCCAACCTCCAACAAGGACACATCAGTAGCTTTGAACCTGATCACAACCAACAGTCGAGACATCTCTTGCATAACGTGCACAGACGTCAGGTAAGGATCTGAAACCTTGGTCCCTCTCCGCTTCTCGTGTCCCTGACACTGTCATCTCACTGTCTTCCTCCGTGGCCTCTCTTTCCTGGGGAGTGTCTGCTTCATTAAAAAAACGTTGTCCACTCAATTTGGGTATGAGACTATTTAAAATATCAATTATTTTAATCAGTAGCCAGTTAGGTCCTAAGATATGTGAGAAGACATGGCTAAAAATAGTCATCTTAGCTAATATTAAAATGTAAACTCATGCGTTTAAATACAAAATGTAAACTCATCCAAATCAATGAGTTCTAAAATAAAATTAAAATGCAATGGTCACATTAGAAATAGAGTAACAATTTATGTGCACCATTTATTCTTGGCTAGGTAGGCCATGCATTTTATATTTAAAATGTCTTTTCCTTATACTTCAGTTCTTCCACATGTTTGTCTATACGATGTATTTATGTTGGGGCTTCACACAATCTCATAAGACCCCAAATGAAAGCATTTAGCTACTTTGGGACCTGGTTATTTCTCACCCCAGAGAATAAAAGCACGGAAAGAGGTGGAGATGGCCTGTTATATTATTACTTTTGGGCATTTTGTAAATAGACCAATTATATTCAATTAAATTTAAGTGTATGTGTGTATATAACCAAACACTTGATTGAATAAGGTCCCTTCCTGTGTAAGGCTGCAGAAGAATGGGCTCCAGGGAAGAGAAGAGGCCTGTTTTTCTTACATTGGTGGGTTCATGCATAAAGATGGGATAGGCCTGCACAGTACTGCGTGTTGTATGTTTGATTTAGGGAAATATCTATTTATTTTTTGATTTAGGGAAAAAATTCACTCACAATAAACTAGAAAAATGTTAAAAATGATTTTTACTTTTATGGTTAGTGAAATTTTGGTTTTATTCTTTCCAGTATTTTGATATGCCTGAATATTTGCATATGTATGTATGTCCTGGCATGTAATTATACTGTATGCCGAGTTTTGCATCTTGCTTTTTCTGTTTTCATGACATCATGATAAGATTTCTCTGCTATGAACTATTTAATGAAAACAATTTTCTTCAGATAGATACCTAAGATTTTGTCATCTGGGAATATTCTCTTTACCTATTTCCTATTGTTGACCTTTTAGATTATTTCTAGTTTTTTTTTTTTTAAGAAAAGCTAAGATTGAAAGCCATATTTTTTCACAGAAATCATTGACTTTATGCTTTGAATCTTGGAACACAGTCATAGAAATGCAAATAGGTCGATGTTAATAGATATTTTTAAAGTTCTTGATACATCTTGCTAATTTTTTTGCAGAAATAGGGCACCAGGTTAGATTCTGATTGCCTGTGATGGAGAGGGCTTCTCATGCATCTTTCCCAGCATTGAATATGTCCATAATTTTAATCATTGCCCATTTGATGAAGATTATTTTTATCGTTGGTATTTATTTTTTCATTGTTATTTATGAGTTTGAGCATTTCTCATTTGCTTATTTTCATTTATTGTGAGAGAACAATGCAAAGATTTTTTGAGTTAGTACAAAAGCTTTAGAAAGACTTTATAAAACAAATCCAGCCTCAGTAATTACTTTCTCTTTCATTATTCATATCAGCATGTCCTTTATTAATGTCAGGTTTACTGACTTTTGAATTTATATTTAAATATATTCCATTGGTCTTTAAAATATTATATCTTCTTGTTGATAAATCGAGATTTGAAATCAAAACGTTTTTTGTTTCTATTTATATTTTCTGATCATTTTATTATTTTTATGTGTATAAATCATACCTCATTAATCAAGTTAGACACAATTAACCATATAATAGGATTAAAATTGGAGGAGAGTTTAATTTATCTATAAGTATCTTTTCTGTTTACTCCTTATACTAATGCAAGGTAATAATTTTGTATGTTTACAAACATATGCTTTTGTGTAAGAACAGACATTTTTTTCATCTACCTTTTGAATATTAATTCAAGGAGACTCAATGCTATAAAGCTAACTTTTTAGCCTAAAAAGAATAGCATAAGGGCCAGGCACAGTGGTTCATGTCTGTAATCCTGGCATTTGGGAGGCTGGGGCAGGTGGGTTGCCTGAGCTCACAGGTTGAATACCAACCTGAGTCAGAGTGATACCTGTCTGTAAAAATAGCCGGGTATTGTGGTGGGGGCCTGTAGTCCCAGCTACTTGGGAGGCTGAGGCAAAAGAATTGCTTGAGCCCAGGAGTTGGAGGTTGCTGTGAGTTGTGACACCACGGTACTCCACCCAGGGTGAAAAAGTTAGACTGTGTCACCAAAAAAAAAAAAAAGACAGAGAGAGAATAGCATAAGATCTTTGACCATCAGTAGGCCACCTACAAGACTCTGTTATGTTCTGTGAACTTTCGAAGGGAAGGATCACCATTGTTCACAGCTTATACATTAGTCTAGCCAGGTGAGAAAATGCTTGCTTGTGGTTCCATCTATTGACACATAGAAATCAAAGCAGAGGCTTTTCAATGATGGTGCTTATCAAACCACATGTAGTCATACATATTAAGATACATATGTGTGGTTCATTGCAAATTTCTAGGCTTCGAATTTAATTCAGGTGCACAATTTGGGTCCTTCCAGTTTACATTTGAGATAAATATTTCCCACTCTCTTAAAGAAGAAAGTGAACTATTTGAGAACACTCTGAGGTTTTATGTGAACCTGCCAGTTCCCTTCTAGCACCAAGCCTGTGTTCTCCTCTACTTATCAACTTCAGTGACTAGATGTTCATGTGATCAAGTTATCAGTTGGTACTCTGAGGTTTATGAGTAAAAACATAATGGGTTCAACAAAAAAGCAAGAACTTAAGCCAAGCACAGAAAGTGTATCACTTGAAGACAGAACAGCTGATGGTTCGTATTTCCAGTGGAAATTATAATGATGAAAGGTTCATACATCCCTGGACACCTCAGATTGACTCAGAAATAATAATATTAAGTCATATAAAAATGGCATGGGCAGATCCAAAGATCTCCTTGAACTCTTCTTTCCTTAAACAGTGTGTATATCTTAGGGGTCATGCCCTGGTAATATTCCCCAAGGGAAAACAGTATTTCTGCTCCTAGTTGGCATTTCCTTGTGATTAGTAATTACTCTGTGAGTTCTTTATCCTTCTAATTTTTGAGGTGTTACTAATGCCTATCTTACATTATTCTTCTAAAAATTTTTAGATGTAAAAGTTTAAAATGTAGAACATAGAAAAATAATTCCTATGATGTGGCAAAAAAGAAACAAATCATCTCTACTCTTTCCCTGCATTGCTCCTTAGAAGGCTGCCTAGTAATACATCTCTGTACTTTTTTCCAACTTTAGTCATCATTCCTCAGTTTCCAAGGCCAAAGAAAAAAAAATAACTACGTTTGCATAGTCAAAATTTAACCTTCCAAATAAATTCTTTAAAACCCAGTTCCCAGCAGGGCATTAAGTGTAGGAGTGGTACTAGCTCGTAATTTCCCTCAACTCTTCCAAGAAAGATATGTTTTTGATGTCATTGTTGTTTGATATAAGTGG
Organism: Perodicticus potto; assembly: GCA_963574655.1. Taxonomy (NCBI): domain Eukaryota; kingdom Metazoa; phylum Chordata; class Mammalia; order Primates; family Lorisidae; genus Perodicticus; species Perodicticus potto. Next base: position 7,322 of record CAUYRH010135210.1, on the reverse strand, counting down.
CTTTATAATTTTCTTGCCTTCAAATCGGTCTTAAAGTAAAATTCATTCAGTTTACTGAAGCAGTGCAGCCGCGATTGCAGACTTTAAAGATACACTTGGGCTTGGAGATTAGCAAAGATTTATCTCAAAGTCCGTTTGTACTTGCTCCGGTGCTCCTGGGGGACAGTGATGTGAGAACGATTCGGTGGTATTTTGGTATGCGTGCGTTCTTTCATTTAACAAAGAGATGAGAAATGGGGATCGTCATCACATCTGTTCCCTTTGAAGGCAGCTGTTATGTCCTAAGCATCTTTTGTCAGTTCACAATTTAATTTTGGTTACAGTTGGCATTTCTTTGTGATTAGTAATTACTCTATGAGTTCTTTATCCATCTAATTTTTGAGGCATTACTAATGACTATCTTCTATCAACTTAATCCTTCCTTAACATTTTTGGGTCAGGTGGGGCCTGATAGCTTTATCCAGTCGTCAGGCTCTGAGGCACACAGTCAGAACTCAGATGTGCTCAAATAGAATTTAACTGGAATCTCTCACATGACTTGTAACAGTGAGTGGCTTTATTTCTGTAATGGAAAATGCTGGAAGTTTTTTGTGTGTTGCAGCTCTGGAGTCCTGTTAGTACACACAGAGCTGTAGATTTCTCCTATACACCCAGGTAATATAATATGCCAGGGACAGAATCTGCCTGCATGTGTGTGTGGAAAATGTTTTGAATTATCCATTTTACATACTCTCTATAATAATATATATTCTCTATACATTGTTATTATACATTCTCTCTATGTTATTCTCTATAATAATAGAGAAATATAAGGGCTGTACTATAACTGATCAAGAATATCAAATTTATAGTATAATAAATAGGAGTAAAATTTTGAATAAAATAAAAATCTTATAACTTTTTAAGGTGAAAGAGGAAACTTCAAATATGTATCTTCTAGCTTCCCACTGCACTCCAGACAAGGGAGTAATCCTCTCTATTTATGCCAAGAGTGAATCTTCCCTGAAAAGTGGGGCACACCCCAATCTAATCTAATCTCAAGGGGGAGCTGATGTAAACCCTTCTAGAAAGTAGAATTCATCCTTCGCCTGAACCATCTATAAAAGATGATTGCCATACCTGCTTTGAGTTTCAAATGTAGTGCTTAATGACCTGTAATTCTTTACCTACCTTAACTTAAAATAATTTTGATTTCTATCTTTTTGATGAAAGAATTGGGCTAACACACATAAACATTACAACTGATCACACCACAAGGAAGTAGTTATACAAACCTACAAACCAAAGTCTGCATGGTTTACTTTGCTTTTCTTCATTGCACCTTAAACCCCGCTGCATCATCCTGTTTTCCTTTGGATAATAAAAGGCAAGGCTGTCTGATGAGGCTGGAATGTGTATTTGCATGTTAAAAAGAAAATATAGCAGTGAAGTGAGACATTGAGACAAGGAAAAGATGAACTTGCACAGTGTTTAAAACTAGGAAGAGCTGAAAAACAGCTCCCTTCAAGCTTGTTGCTCCACAAAATTGCAGGCTGCTGGCAGGGCAAGGCCCAAACTTAACTCATGTGCCAAGGCAACCAGTTCTCCCTGCAGTGTGCAGGACAAGTCTTTGCATCAAAAAGATCTAAATAGCTGTTTGCTGACTTAAAAAGTAAATCTTTGGCATGCAGTACAGCAAACAGAAAGTTCTTTTCCTATGGAATAATCTTCTTTTAAAATTTCTTCCTGAATTTAATAGACTTTTCCAGAAGTCAACCAAATAAAATAATGAATTATTCAGAAATCAGTGGAGAGTTTTAAGGAGCTGTTAGGAATAAGGGACAATGTCTAATTTTGAAGTCTAAACCACGGGGGATATGGATTACTTTGCCATATTGTTCAAGGTCAGTTACTTATGAAAACGGAGGAGAAATATTTTATCTACACCGATACTTTGAAATGTGAACCATGTCAGTTTTAATGTCAGTCAGTGACCTTCGTTTGTCCTGCAGTGAGCCCTGTGGATTTCAAATCCAAGCAGCCACATCAGCAGGGTTTCCTAGCGATGTTACAGGAGCTTGTGCATGAAATTCGTATGCCTTACCTTTTCATTTGACTGTCACTGTGGGTACACAGCAACCCCTGCTAGCTTGAGAAGGGCAATGTTGGGAATCCTCTTGGACCAATTTTGTATCCGTTAAGGCAATCTTGCATGTTGCAACCGTCTGGATTTCATTTTCTGCCGGAAGATGTTAAGAAAGAGCCAGCTGCATTCTTAGGACTTTACTGACAGCCAAGCTTTATTTCTAAGGTCCATATTCATAGGAGAGAATTATCCACAGAGTTTTTAAATAATTTTTTTTTTAATTTAGAAAACTATTGCATAGCCTGTGCATTTATGTCTAAATGCAATTTTATCCTTGTAATTAGCAATTTGTTATCAACTAGGTGAGGGGAAGAAGTTATTTTCCCCTGCAAATAATGTGTCTGTTAATATCTTCAGATAGAAATTTTGAACTTTTGGGACATCGTGTTAGTGATTAGCAGTGGTGTGACCCACCCTACCCTCCATCAGCATCCTAGGTGCAGCTGTTTTCCCCATGATATTTGAAATTAAGTGTTTGCAGATTTGTCCTTTGTGGCTTCCACAATTTGTAGAGCTGTTTGCAACAAAAATAAGTAATAATCTGGGAAACCTAGAGTACACAGTTATTATTGAAACAAAGGTCACGGTGTCTTGATGCTATTCCTTGTTAATTTGACAAATTCTATGATACAGAAAACACGGCCTCACATCCTGTATCTTGGGGACACTGAGAGTAGAATTTCACGAGTTGAAATTCTAGATCTAGATGTAGACTCTCACACCCTAAGGCCTGCTATGCTGCTCAGATATGCCAGGATCCCATGATGTCAATACCATGGACAAAGCAATTGTATGCAGGCACCTGTGATCTCCAACCAGTTCTTCACCATCAAAGAGAGCAGAAAAGCCATCCAGTCTGTTCACTCAACAGATACTTACTGAGATTATCTGTGGCTCAAGGAAATATTTTGGGTGCTTCAAGCTGAAATAAAGTATTTGTTTTCTGATGGAATTCAGGGAGACCAGGTGACAGGGAACATGCCAGCAGGTGAGTGTGTGAAGGGACCAGGTTAGCTCGGGCGAAACAGAAACCGGTATCACCCATCAGTTCCTTCCCAATGTATTGTTGCTGGAGAACAGGGACCCAACTTTCTCCGGTACTTCTTTCACCTGGTCAAAAGAGAATTTTAAGATGATACCCAGAATCATCCGTGTGTGTCTGAGCAGAGCATACACCACTTTGCCTCCTGGCTTTTCTTTTACACCTAACCTGCTGGATAATGACATCACCTGTCAAAGCCCAAACCATCCAACATAGTTTTTGCCTCCACTGAAATACCTCCTCCTGGCGTTTTACCCTGGAATAGACTAGACCTGGAACCCAAGTCAGATTCAAACCCCTGTTACCATCACGGCAGGGCCCACGTCAGGCGTCTTCTTCTGAGCTTGTAGGAAGGGTAGTTTCCCTTTTCATTTTTCCTAAATTGATTATGCCTTTGTGATGACGGTCAACGTCTTCCCCCAAAACCTGCATTCCCTGTTTTTCTTAGACAATTTTATTGACTCTTTCTATGATTGGAGAACAGTAAGTTCTTGGAGCTGCTGCCCTACAGAGGAATGTAATCTTGGGATTTCCTCAGCATTGTGGGGGGCACGTGTGGCGGGTGACCACCAGGGTACTCTGGGACCAATGTGGAGCCTTCTAAAGAATTAAAATTAAAATCTCTTAAATTATTTGATTGGATGACATTATGTTTTATTCTATTGGAGGACCTGTGAAAATGTTTTATTTAAAAACAATTTGAAGAGACAAAATTTATTGTAAATAAAATATATATAGGATAAAAGGAAAAAGGCTTAAATTTGTTTATATTGATATGTTAACATACACAGAGTATACTATCATATTTATATACTTTATCTGGTTTATTTACTATATCTGTCTCTAACACTGTATATTTGGTATTTTATTCAAAACATTTTTTTTGTTTGTTTAATTTAAAAATGTAAATATTTGGGGGTTTTTTGGCTTAAAAATTTAAATTGTAATATTCTTCAAAGTTGTAGAGTGATTAAACATTTGAAATTGGTGACTCTGCCAATGATTTTTCTCTGTAGATCACATTATTCTTTCTTTCTTTTTTTTTATTAAATCATATCTGTATACATTAGTGCAATCAAGGGGTACAATGTGCTGTTTCATATACAATCTGAAATATTTTCATCAGTTTAACATAGTCTTCATGGCATTTTCCTAGTTATTGTATGAAGACATTTGTATTCTGCATTTACTAAGGTTCACCTGTACCCTTCTAAGATGCGCCATAGGTGTGATCCAAGCAATTATCCTCCCTCCACCCCAACCTTCCCCCTCCCTTCCCCTCCCTTGCCCATTTCCCCGTGCTATAGTTGGGTTATAGCCTTCATGTGAAAGCTATAAATTAGCTTCATAGCAGGGCTGAGCACATTGAATACTTTTTCTTCCATTCTTTTGTTTTGTTTTGTTTTGTTTTGTTTTTGCAGTTTTTGGCCGGGGTTGGGTTTGAACCCACCACCACCAGCATATGGGGCCAGCACCTTACTCCTTTGAGCAACAGGTGCCACCCCCTTTTTCTTCCATTCTTGAGATTCTTTGCTAAGAAGAATAAGTATCAGCTACATCCATGTAAACATGAAAGAGGTAAAATCTCCATCTTTCTTTAAGGCTGCGTAATAGTCCATGGTGCACATGTACCACAATTTATTAATCTATTCGAGGGTCGGTGAGCACTTGAGCTTCTTCCATGACTTAGCAATTATGAATTGGGCAGCAATAAACATTCTGGTACAGATGTCTTTGTTATAATGTGATTTTTGGTCTTCTGGGTATATATCTAGTAAAGGAATTAAAGGATCGAATGGCAGGTCTATTTTTAGATCTCTAAGTACTCTCCAAACATCCTTCCAAAAGAAACGTATTTTTGTGCATTCCCACTAGCACTGCAGAAGTGTTCCCTTTGCTCCACATCCACGCCAACATCTCTGGTTTTGGGATTTTGTTATGTGGGCTAATCTTACTGGAGTTAGGTGATATCTCAAAGTAGTTTTGATTTCCATTTCTCTGATGATTAAGGATGATGAGCATTTTTTCATGTGTCTATAGGCCGTGCACCTGTCTTCTTTAGAGAAGTTTCTCTTCAAGTCCTTTGCCCACCCTGAGATGTGATCACTTGTTCTTTTCTTGCTAATATGTTTGAGTTCTCGGTGGATTCTGGTTATTAAACCTTTGTCAGAGGCATAACCTGCAAATATTTTCTCCCATTCTGAGGCGGTCTGCTTGCTATATTTATTGTGTTTTTGGTTGTGCAGAAGCTTTTTAGTTTGATCAGATCCCAGTAGTGTATTTTTGATACTGCTTCAATTGCCTGGGGAGTCCTCCTCATAAAATATTCACTCAAGCCGATTACTTCAAGAGTTTTCCCTGCACTTTCTTCTAGTATTTAATCCAGTGAGAGTCTATCTTAGTTAGTGGTGAAAGGTGTGGGTCCAGTTTCATTCTTCTACAGGTTGCCAGCCAGTTCACCCAGCACCATTTGTTAAATAGGGAGTCTTTTCCCCACTGAATGTTTGTAATGGGCTTGTCAAAGATCAAATAACGGTAAGTAGCTGGGTTCATCTCTTGCTTCTCTATTCTATTCCATACATCTACCACTTTGTTTTTGTGCCAGTACCATGCTGTTTTGATCACTATCGATTTATAGTACAGTCTCAGGTCTGGTAGCGTGATTCCTCCTGCTTTGTTTTTATTTCTGAGTAATTTCTTGGCTATTCAAGGTTTTTTCTGATTCCATGTAAAATTAAGTATTTTATTTTTTCAAGATCTTTAAAATATGACAATGGAGCTTTAATAGGGATTGCATTAAAATTATATATTGCTTTGGGTATTATAGACATTTTAACAATGTTGATTCTTCCCAGCCATGAGCATGGTATGTTTTTCCATTTGTTAACATTTTCAGCTATTTCTTTTCTTAAAGTTTCATAGTTCTCTTTATATAGATCTTTCACATCCTTTGTCAGGTAAGCTCCCAAATATTTCATCTTCTTTGGCACAACTGTAAAGGGAATAGAGTCCTTGACGGTTTTTTCGGCTTGGCTATTGTTGGGATACATAAAGGCTACAGACTTATGAGTGTTGATTTTGTAGCATGAGACACTGCTATATTCCTTGATCACTTGTAAAACTTTTGTAGTAGAATCCCTGGTGTTTTCCAGACATACCATCATATCATCTGCGAAGAGTGAGAGTTTGTTTCTTCTGACCCTATGTGGATACCCTTGATTGTCTTTTCTTCCCTAATTGCAATGGCTAAAACTTCCATTACAATGTTGAAGAACAATGGAGACAATGGACCTCCTTGCCTGGTTCCTGATCAAAGTGGAAAAGATTTCAATTTATATTATCAAAATCTTTTTCTGCATCAATTGAGAGAATCATATGGTCTTTATTTTTTAATTTGTTTATGTGCTGAATTACATTTACAGATTTGCGTATGTTGAACCAGCCTTGAGACCTTGGGCTGGTCCTCAAGCTCTGTTGGTCTTGGTGTATAATTTGTTTGATGTGTTGTTGGATTCTGTTTGTTAGGATCTTGTTGAATATTTTTGGCATCAATATTCATTAGTGATATTGATCTATAATTTTCTTTTCTTGTTGGATCTTTCCCTGGTTTAGGGATCAAGGTGATGTTGGGTAGTATCAAGAATATGTTGGGTAGTATTCCTTCTTTTTCTGTATTTTGGAAGAGGTTTAATAATATAGGTACTACTTCTTCTTTAAAAATTTGGTAGAATTCTGATGTGAAGCCATCTGGTCCCGGGCTTTTCTTTTTAGGGAGATTTTGTATAGTTGATGCTATTTCAGAACCTGATATAGGCCTGTTCAACATTTCCACTTCGTTCTGGCTAAGTCTTGGTAGGTGGAGTGCTTCCAAGTATGGGTCAATTTCCTTCAGATTTTCATATTTCTGAGAGTAAAGTTTCTTGTAATATTCATTAAGGATGTTTTGAATTTCTGAGGGGTCTGTTGTTGTTTTGTCTATACCATTTGATTGATGAAATTAGAGATTTTACTCTTTTTTTTTTCCTGGTTAAGTTAGCCAAAGGTTTATCAATTTTATTGACCTTTTCAAAAAACCAACTTTTTGATTTATTGATCTGTTGTATAATTGTTTTGTTTTCAATTTCATTTAATTCTGCTCTAATTTTGGTTATTTCT
>CAUYRH010135207.1:0-15757 GCA_963574655.1 Perodicticus potto | reverse complement strand
CATAGCATCATAATTTCTGTAGAAATCTGCATAGGCCTTCTTTCTTGGTTCAGCCACAGCAAACTTATAGAAAGCTGCAACCCCCAGGGATACAACAAATGCTCCAACAATATGAATCCACAGGTGCCTGACCAAAAGGCCACGCATCTGAGGTTTGGTCAAAGCACTGGAAGCCATGGTAGTTACTGTCCTTGATGGGTATGCCAACCTCAATGCGTTCTTCCCGGCTGAGGTCGCACCGACTGCCCCGGTCATTTTTGGTTGCAGCTGTCGTTGTTTGGCGGGCCCGGGCTGGATTCGAACCTGCCAGCTCAGGTGTACGTGGCTAGCGCCTTAGCCCGTTAAGCCACAGGCACCAAGTCGAATTTATTGGTTTCAAGAGGCTTTTCGGGTTATTCATAAAGCTCAATCTGATGGAAGCCAAGGCTAGTACTCTGAAAACTCAAATATAGGATTGAGTCATTCCAACCTCTAAAGTGACTGAGAAGATGCGCTTCAAGTTTTCTGGTTGGAAAAGAAAATTTCCAGCTGTTTTTCAGGCCTGATATTACTTTTTTTTTTTTTTGAGACAGAGTCTCACTACGTCTCCCTACATAGAGTGCCCTGGTGTCATGGTTCACAGCAACCTCAAACTCTTGGGCTTAAGCGATTCTCTTGCCTCAGCCTCTCACATAGCTGACACTACAGACTCCCGCCAAACACCGGCTATTTTGTTGTTGTTGTTGTAGTTTAGCAGGCCCAGGCCGGGCTTGAACCTGCCATACCGGGTGTATATGGCCAGTGCCCTAACCACTGAGCTACAGGTGCCAAGCAGGCCCTGTGTTACTTTTTTTTTTTTTAATTGAGACAGAGTCTAACTATGTCGCCCTTGGTAGAGTGCCATGGCTTCACAGCTCACAGCAACCTCAAACTCTTGGGCTTAAGCAATTGTCTTGCCTCAGCCTTCCAAGTAGCTGGGACTATAGGCGCTCACCACAAAGCCCAGCTATTTTTTTTGTTGCAGTTGTCATTGTTGTTTAGCTGGCACAGGTCAGTTTTGAACCCACCATCCTCAGGTTATGTAGCTGGTGCTGTAACCACTGTGTTATGGGCACTGAGCCAAGGCCTTGTGTTATTTGACCTCACTGGTATTTGGTTCTCCTGAACCTATTTTCTTCCTGTGCCTTTCTCCTACCTGGCTTCCCCACCACTTTCCCTTTGGTTCTCTACTCACCTTTCTGGCTGCTCTGTTTCCACCTCTGACTATTTTGTGCTCCTTTCACTATCCTTGGGCTTCTCTTTTTTTTTGACAGAGCCTCAAGCTGTCACCCTGGATAAAGTGCCGTAGCATCACAGCTTACAGTAACCTCCAATTCCTGGGCTCAAGCGAGTCTCCTGCCTCCGCCTCCCAAGTAGCTGGGACTGCAGGCGCCCGCCACAACGCCCGGCCATTTTTTTGGTTGCAGCCGTCATTGTTGTTTGGCGGGCCCGGGCTGGATTCAAAGCTGCCAGCTCAGGTGTATGTGGCTGGCGCCTTAGCCCATTGAGCCACAGGCGCTGAGCTGGGCTTCTCTTTTTTTAATCAGTCTACTTTGCTTATGTAATTTTATGTGTATTGACAGCTTCATAACTACCCATCTTATTCAGATCTCTTTTCTGTCGTCGCTTAATCTGCACAGACCCCTTTTGAGGATTAGTTCTATCATCATCATTTAAATTTTACACTTGAAAAACTGAGGCCTAAAATGGTTAAATAACTTACCTAAGAACATACACTCATCCAGAGAGATAGTGTATAACGCAAAAAAAAAAAAAAATTTTGTCTTCATCATCCTTACAAATCAGTTGGGAAGGGAAACATTAAACAATTTCACAAATACTTACATCTATTTCTGTTCAATTATGATATAAAGGAATACAGAATACATAGTTTTTCTAGGTTTTTTTTTGAGGCAGAGTCTCACTCTGTCACTCTGGGTAGAGTGCTGTGGCATCATAGCTCACAGTAACCTCAAACTCTTGGGCTCAAGTGATCCTCTTGCCTCAGCGTCTTGAGTATCTGGGACTACAGGTGCCCACCACAACGCTTGTCTACTATTTCTATTTTTTGTAGAGATGAGGGCCTCATTCTTGCGCAGGCTGCTCTTGAACTCCTGAGCTCAAGTGATCTACCCGTCTTGGCCTCTTTAGAGTGCCAGGATTACAGGTGTGAGCCACCATGCCCAGATGGGTATATAGTATGAGAGGAAGCTTCCCAAAGAAGTACCACTTAAACTGAGATCTGAAGAATGAGTGGACATTTGCTGGGCAAAGATAAAGAAAGGTGGAGGGAAGAAAAGAGTAGTCCAGGCAGACAGACCAGCATGTACAGTTCCTGAGTGGGACAGTGCAGAGAATGTTAAAGGAAGAGAAAGGGAATGTGAGTTTAAAACTTGAGTTTCAAAAAGCAGGCAGAAAGAGATTTTGCAGGGCCCAGCGGACTAGTGTAAGGAGACTGGTTTGGTTTTTTTGCAATTTTTGGCTGGGGCTGGGTTCGAACACGCCACCTCCCGCAAATGGGGCTGGCACCCTACTCCTTTGAGCCACAGGCACCACCCAGCAGTCTGGTTTTTACTATAAGAACAATAGGGAGGGGCGGTGCCTGTGGCTCAGTGAGAAGGGCACTGGCCCCATATACCGAGGGTGGCAGGTTCAAACCGAACCCCGGCCAAACTGCAACAAAAAATAGCCAGACGTTGTGGCGGGTGCCTGTAGTTCCAGCTACTTGGGAGGCTGAGACAAGAGAATCACCTAAACCCAAGAGCAGGAGGTTGTTGTGAACAGTGACACCACAGCACAGGTGGTGGGTTCAAACCCGACCCCGGCCAAACTGCAACAAAAAAATAGCCAGGCGTCATGGCGGGCGCCTGTAGTCCCAGCTACTTGGGAGGCTGAGGCAAGAGAATCGCCTAAGCCCACGATTTAGAGGTTGCTGTGAGCCTTGTGACGCCATGGCACTCTACGGAGGGTGTTAAATTGTGACTCTGTCTCTACCAAAAAAAAAAAAAAAAAAAAGAACAACAATAGGGAGGAACCAAAGGGTTTTAAACTAGGGAATGCCATGATCAGATGTATGTTGGGTTCAGAGCAAGATGGATCCAAGGAAGCTATCTTGGAGGCTCTCCTTCAAGGTCCTATGGAAACACTGCCATTTCTCTTTAGCCTGCTATGGGTCCTGCCTCAGCACTGATCACAATTTATCACCACCACCTGCTTAGTTTGTAACCCCCGCCACATGGAGACTATTTACCCTTGTACCTTCAACACCTGCACAGCAATCGCCCCTGTCAGGTCAATAGTGGTTGTTTAGTGAAGGGTTGGTTGAACAAGCAGCCAACAAACAGTAAAGCTAGTTTCACCCAAATCTAATTTCCTAAAATTCTTAAAAATGAGTCACAGCTCAGGGGAAAACCCAGCATTGGAGCTGAGGATGACAGATGGTCAGTGTCTTACTCTTCCTGGTAAACGGATTTTAATAAAATCAACATCTGCTGTGTGGTAATTATTGCTTTCCTATCTTTCCTTTGAGACCTTCTCAGACAGTTTGAGTCTAATTACCAGAAACTGCAGACAGTTTCATCTCTACCCTTTTTTGTTGATGATCAAATGTTAGTAAACTACTTCTAAATGAAACAAAAACTCATGTTTTTTGTGTCTGAATCTGTCCTTACAGACCATGTTGCTTTCCTGGGCTTGTCTCCAGGCTCCAAGACTGGCAGCTGCTTCATCGTGTCCTATGCATAAGAAAGAAAGGCACTTTTTAGACATTTATAGCTGTTATTTGCCTAAGACAGAGGACAAATAAGGTTACCCTCTTTCAAAACCTTTTCTATTGAAAGGACCAATTTCTAGGGCCCAATTAATTTGCATAAGCATCACCAATCTTTTCATATAATCTTATAATTGGGAGGTAAATATAACTCAGCTTTTTTTTAATTTGTGATAATCTGTTAAAACATAACACAACTAAGTTAACACAACTCCAGACATTTTTTGGCTGAAGTTTTCTTTCTTTTTCTTTTTTTTGAGATAGAGCTTCATTTTGTCGCCCTCAATAGAGTGCTGTGGCTTCATGGCTCACAGCAACCTCCAACTCTTGGACTCAAGTGATTCTCTTGCCTTACCTTCCTGTGTAGCTGGGACTACAGGTGCCCGCCACAACACCTGGCTATTTTTTAGAGACGAGGTCTCCTTCTGGCTCAGGCTGGTCTCAAACCTGTGAGCTCAGGCAATCTACCTGTCTTGGCCTCCCAGAGTGCTAGGATTACAGGTGTGAGCCATTGGGGCTGGCCTGGCTGAAGTTTTCCTTTCTTTCTTTTTTTTTTTGAGAAAGTGTCACTATGTTGCCCTTGGCAGAGTGCTGTGACATCACAGCTCACAGCAACCTCCAACTCTTGGGCTTGACAATTCTCTTGCCTCAGCTTCCTAGTAGCTAGGACTACAGGCGCCCACCACAACACCCAGCCATTTTTTGGTTGCAATAGTCTTTGTTATTTACCTGGCCTAGGCTGGGCTTGAACCTGCCACCTTCAGTGTATGTGGCTGGTGCCCTACTAACCGTCCTACCGGCACCAAGCCCTGGCTGAAGTTTTCTATCTAAGATTTCCACAGGGAAAGGCATATATCAACATAAAATTTCAGAAGATGTTTATCAAAAGATTAAGCATATAAAGAGGCTGAGGTAGGCTTGGTGCCTGTGGCTCAACGGGCTAAGGCGCCAGCCACATACACCTGAGCTGGCAGGTTCAAATCCAGCCCGGGCCCACCAAACAATGACGGCTGCAACCAAAACATGGCCGGGCATTGTGGTGGGCACCTGTAGTCCCAGCTACTTGGGAGGCAGAGGGAAGAGACTCGCTTGAGTCCAGGAATTGGAGGTTGCAGTGAGCTGTGATGCCACAGCACTCTATCCAGGGTGACAGCTTGAGGCTCTGTCTCAAAAAAAAAAAAAAAAAGAGGCTGAGATAGCCAGGAGTGGTGGAACATGCCTGTAGTCCCAGCTACTTGGGAGGCTGAGACAGAAGGATTGCTTAAGCACAGGAGTTTGAGGTTGCTATGAGCTAGGCTGAAAGGCCATGGCACTCTAGCCCAGGTAACAGAGTATCTTTAAAAAAAAAAAAGGCTGAGAAATATTGAACTCTAGGATAAATTTTGGCCTCAATACAAGATAGAAGGGAAGCGCTTCTGGTCTTAACCTTTTTTTTCCAGTAATGCACTTCCACAATCTCTTGCAATATTGGGTTTCTTGCTGTTCCTCTAATGTGACAGGCTTTTTCACAACTCTGTAGCCTGTGCTGCTTCCCCTACTGGTCCCTTTCCCTTCTGGTAAGTTTGCAAACTCCTAGCAAACCTCCAAAGCTCAGTTAGTTCAAAAGTTCTTTCCTCAGTGAAAGCTTTTCTGACACGTTGTTTTCTACTTCCCCCAAGTTATTTCCTTCCCTCTCTGGCCTGTGAAGCTACCTATTAAGCCTCCATCATTGCAGGATTCACTCTAAATCTAATTATTCTTTTTTTTTTTGAGACAGAGCCTAAAGCTGTCACTCTGGATAGAGTGCTGTGGCATCACAGCTCACAACCTCCAATTCGCTTGGGCTCAAGCGAGTCTCCTGCCTCCGCCTCCCAAGTAGCTGGGACTACAGGCGCCCGCCACAAAGCCTGGCCATTTTTTTTTTGGTTGCAGCTGTCATTGTTGTTTGGCGGGGCCCGGGCTGGATTCAAACCCGCCAGCTCAGGTGTACGTGGCTGGCGCCTTAGCCTGTTGGGCCACAGGCGCCGAGCCCTAATTCATTTAAAAGTCTTTAGATTCTAGATTAAATTCCTAGAGAGCTGAGCCTGTCAGATTCTCTCGGAGAATCTACCAATGGACCTGGCATAGAGTAGAGGTGAGTGAGGAACGAAGGGCTAAAGAAGGAAAATGGGTCAATGGGGCGGACGCGGTGGCTCACGCCTGTAATCCTAGAACTCTGGGAAGCGAAGGTGGATGGATTGCTTGAGCTCAGGAGTTCGAGACCAGCCTGAGTAAGAGCGAGACATGGTATCTAAAAAATAGCCGGCAAAAGGATCTCTTAAGCCCAGGAGTTTGAGGTTGCTGTGAGCTATGACGCCATGACACTCTACCAAGGGCAACCAAAAAAAAAAAAAGGGTTAACGGAGCGATGAATGGATAAACCCCTTCTGAGGCTTAGGCCACCGGCCTAAATGCATAGCTCAGTACGATTGGCTTCTGCAGCTGTCCCTGCTACCCAGCCCCCAAGTCTCATCCTCACGTGGCAGCTTTAGGGGACAGGAGACAGGTCAGGAGAGACGAAGCTGGTTCCTTTTGGTCAATGTGGCCGGGTCAGAGACCGAGGAAGTCCTCCCCACCTCTTTCTACCAGTTCCAAGCCTACTCTTAAAGGATGCGACCTGCTCTGTCTTGGTCGCGACAGGCCCCAGTCCTAAGACAACCTCCCCTCCCCCGCCAAACTCGGAACCGCGTTACCTGCGGCTCAAGAGAATCCTGGGATGTGGCTCCGCCCCTATAGGGGCGGGGCTTGAGACCTTGCCCTTCCCCGCAGATTCCGGAAGAGCGACCCAGCCAACCACTGCAGTTCTTCCAGAGGCCAGCCCCGCCCCGCGGGCCCATGCACTGCCTTGGCAGTGGGTGTGCAGGGGTCTCTGCAGAACCTCGGTGTCGGCTAGGACAGTTTCTCCGGGACTAGACTGCCCGGGCGCCCCGGGGCTCACCATCCCCTGCGGAGTAAATAGGCTAGGGCTCCTTGGAAACGATTTACAAGCGAAATGCTGAGGATTGGGTGTCCAGTGGGGGTGACCCAAATTCCTTCGGCAGTTGTGTTTTCAGTTACAGTGGTGGTGAGCGGAGCGTGAGCTTTCTTACGTGTGCAGTCTGCCTGCGCAGTCTTTAGGTCAGTTAAAAGCTTTGGTGCCTGAAGCAGTTTACTCTTTCCATTTTTGCAGTTTGTAATTATGGCAGAGGCTAAACTGAAGACAACACCCTGGCCTCCAGGTATGACTGTAAAGAGCGTAAGGAATAAAAAGTTCATCTAGGAGAGTCTCTGTTCTTGGGGAAGTTACTTTTCTTTGGGCCTTTGTGTCGTCTGTAACCAAGATTTCTGTCAATAGTGGTGGGGAATATACAGGTTAAAGTAGTTAAAGTGCTCAGCACGTAGTAGCTGGGTGCCAAGCTAGGCCTGTGTCAAGGCTAAGGCTATTCTTGGATAAATAATGTCTCTAGACGTGTCAATCTGCATTATCTCTGATCTAGTTCATAACAATAGGTACCCTATGATTTTCCTGAAAATGGAGAAGGAGCTCACTTTTGTCTATGTTTCAGAAAACTCCACTCACAATTGTGTCCTAGGAAACAGAGCAAACAGCTGAGACTGGAAACAGTAAGAGTTTCTAAAGTGCAGAGTTATGATTAATTGAAAGAGGTCAGATATACTTGGGTTCAAATCCAGACTCTAGCACTAACCATCTGCCTCTGACGTTTGGCAAGTTCATTACCCTCTCTTAACTCTAGTTTGGTCATTGACAGAATGGGAATAGTAATACCTAGAGACACAGTCTCACCCTGTCGTCCTCAGTAAAGTGCTGTGGCATCACAGTTCACAGCAACCTCCAGCTTTGGGGCTTATGCGATTCTTTTGCCTCAGCCTCCCTAGTAGCTGGGACTATAGGCACCCACCACAACACCCGGCTATTTTTTTGTTGCAGTTTGGCGGGGGTTGGGTTCCAACCCACCACCCTTGGTATATGGGGCCAGGGTCCTATTCACTGAGCCACAGGCACCACCCAAAAAGAATCTTAGCTACTTAAAACCATAACCAAAATGTACCCACGAAAGGGAATTCAAGGTCTGCAGTTCTCCTCATGGCTCAGATATCCTATATCAAACATTTGGAGTTTTTTTTATTTTTTTTTTTGAGACAGAGCCTCAAGCTGTCACCGTGGATAGAGTTCTGTGGCATTACATCTCACAGCAACCTCCAGTTCCTGGGCTCAAGCAAGTCTCTTGCCTCTGCCTCCCAAGTAGCTGGGACTACAGGTGCCCACCACAACGCCCAGCCATTTTTTGGTTGCAGCCGTCATTGTTGTTTGGCGGGCCCGGGCTGGATTCGAACCCACCAGCTCAGGTGTACGTGGCTGGCGCCTTAGCCCGTTGAGCCACAGGCACTGAGCCAAACATTTGGAGTTTTTATGAATTCCCATATTAATGGGAAAATCCCTATTACCTGGAGTTTAAGAGTATTCAGTCATTCTGCTCTCTTTTAGGAAAGAGAACCAGGGTCATGCTAGCTCTGTCATATGTCCATGTGCTTCTGGATTGAGAGTTCTGCTCAGAGCTGCTTTGATATCCCTTGTATCTTTGGGGTATTTCAAGGTGCATGCTGGAGTGGCACATCAACAAAAAAATTGGAAGAGATCAGTGGGCAAAATAGCACCCAGTTTTCATTATTGGACCTATGCATTTGTTTGTTTATGTAGCATTTACAGTGTATTAGGTACTATAAGTAATCTAGAAAGGATTTGAAATATACAGGAGGATATGAGACCTATGTTTTTAGACTAGAATCACATTTGAGAATGCTGAAAGAAATGTTTGAGATCTATTTTTTAAAATGGAATGAGAAGTTAAAATGACTTATAGTAATACCTGTCATGCAGAAAGAGCTGCTAGAGGAATTGATAATCCAGGAAAAAGACCAATTTGGTGAACTGCAGACCTTGAATTCCCTTTTGTCGGTACATTTTGGTTATGGTTTTAAGTAGCTAAAAGATTCTTTTCAGGTGGTGCCTGTGGCTCAGTGAATAGGGTCCCGGCCCCATATATCAAGGGTGGTGGGTTGGAACGCAGCCACCACCAAACTGCAACAAAAAAATAGCTGGGTGCTGTGGCAGGCGCCTATAGTCCCAACTACTAGGGAGGCTGAGGCAAGAGAATCATCTAAGCCCAAGAGCTAGAGGTTGGTGTGAACTGTGACGCCACAGCACTCTACCAAGGGCAACACACAGACTTACCCATATAAATGGCAGAACCAGGAGCCCCAATCTCCTATTTCATGCAAAGAGGACTAAGAACATATTGTAGTCATTGAGCTCTGTACACTGTTTCCATACCAAACTACCTGATGTGTCAATGTATCTATCACCACTCCAGTATTCATTAGTGCTCCAATGAATGTTTTCCTCCTTGCTCTCTGATGTGGATATAAGTGATGTTCACTCAATGAGGTGTGTCTTTAGGAAGGTTCTTCTTGCTGCCAGGCAATGTGGTATTGTGAGAACAGCCACCTATTTTTACTGGAACAGCACACCATTGACCTATTCACTGAGTACTCATCAGCAAGAGAAGCAAGGAATGCTGGTGACTTCTTCCTTTTAAGCACTTTAAGCAGTTTATAAAGAATGTTCATATCCATTTCCCTATTTGTCTTCCTTCTCCCTTTTCTGAGAATGTATCTTTAGTGGGATTTATTTCCAATTATTGAGGTTCAGAGATGAAAAATGAACTGCCAGCTGTCCAAAGAGGAGTGTAATGAAAAGAAAGCCAAAGAACAATAGCATTTTGTCCTATTTGGACTTTTTTCTCCAAAAGCTCTGAATATATCCCTTTACTCTTTTTTCCTCCTAAAGTCTTTCTTTTTTTTTTTTTTTGAGAGTCTCACTATGTCGCCCTTGGTAGAGTGCTGTAGCTTTACAGCTCACAGCAACCTCAAACTCTTGGGCTTAAGTGATTCTCTTGCCTCAGCCTCCCAAGTAGCTGGGACTCTGGGCGCCCACCACAATGTCCTGCTATTTTTTGTTGTCATTGTCATTGTTATTTAGCTGGCCAGGGCCGGTTTGAACCCACCTACTTCTGTATATGTGGGTGGCCCCATAACCACTGTAGTATGGGGCGCCAAGTCAACATTCTGTATTTTAAATAAAGAGGTAACATTTAAGACTTTAGGCTTAGTGCCCGTAGCACAGTGGTTACGGTGCCAGCCACATACAACAAGGCTGTTGGGTTTGAATTCGGCTCTGGCCAGCTAAAACAATGACAACTGCAGCAAAAAATAGCCAGATGTTGCGGCAGGCTCCTATAGTTAGTCCCAGCTACTTGGGAGGCTGAGGCAAGAGAATCGCTTAAGCCCAGAGACTGCTGTGAGCTGTGATGTCATGGCACTCTACCAAGGGTGACATGGTGAGACTCTTGTCTCAAAAAAAAAAAAAATTAAAATAAAATATAGAATGCTTCATGAATTTGCATGTCATCCTTGCTCAGGGGACATGCTAATTTTCTCTGTACCATTTCAAAATGTTATCTCTTTAGAAAGGCCTTTTGTGCACATGCAATACTTGGAACTAACACTCACATTGGACTTATTCTGTGCTAGACTTTTTTTTTTTCTACAGGTGCCCACCACAACGATGGGCTATTTTTTGAGATAAGGTCTTGCTATTGCTCAGGCTGGTCTCAAACCAGTGAGCTCAGGTAATCCACACGCCTCGGCCTCCCAGAGTGCTAGGAATACAGGCATGAGCCACTGCACTCAGCCTGTGCTAGACATTGTTTTAAGCTTTTTTTTTTTTTTTTTTTTTTGAGACAGAGCCTCAAGCTGTCACCCTGGGTAGAGTGCTGTGGCATCACAGCTCACAGCAACCTCCAACTCCTGGGCTTAAGCAAGTCTCCTGCCTCTGCCTCCCAAGTAGCTGGGACTACAGACACCTGCCACAACGCCCCGCCATTTTTTGGTTGCAGCCGTCATTGTTGTTTGGCGGGCCGAGGCTGGATTCGAACCCACCAGCTCAGGTGTACATGGCTGGCGCCTTAGCCCCTTGAGCCACAGGCGCCGAGCCGTTTTAAGCCATTTTTATATATTAAGTCAATTGGAATCTCAGTACAAGCCCGATGAGGTATTATTTTTATCATTTCCATTGGAAGTAGACATTATTAATTATTATTATCTCCATATTGGAGCTGAGAAAACTGGAATGCAGAAATGATAAATAACTTGCCCCAAGTCACATAGACAGTGATAGAGCTTGGATTTGAACTCTGGTTATGTGGTGCTAGAGTCTGGATACTGTATTTTACCTCCTTTATCTTGCCAACCTAATGTAGGTTTCTACCCCACTTTTCTTACTTATAGTATCTCATTTTTTCCTTTCCCTTTTGAGCACTAATCACAATTTGCAATTAAATATTTGCTCATTCATATGTTTACTTTTTCTCTCACCTACCAGACTGTAAGACCTATTAGGGCAGGGATCATATCTATCATTTTCACAGGCACTAAATAAATAACTATTTGTTGAATGAATGGAGAAATAAATGCTTCTGGGTATCATTCAATTTTACTTTGAAATGATTTCATACTTAATGAATAGTTCTAAGAATAATACAAAGAACTTCACTTGGCTATCTCATTAAAATTTAGTCAATTGTCCTTAAAATACATGTTTTAAGAAGAGCAAGAAGATTCAGTCCAGGGTCTCTTTAAAGCAAAAAATATTTATTGAGCATCTACTATTGTTAGATTATGTAAGTCACTTAACTGGTGTCTCAGCTGCAATCATTGCCCCTTTATAAGTCCTACAGCCAGAGTGATCCTTTTAAAACAAGTTAGATCATTTTGCTCCTCTGCTCAAACCCCTGAAATACCCACCTTATTAAAAGTTAAAAAAAAACACACGTGGGGAGGCTGAGGTGGATGGATTGCTTACACTCAGGAGTTGGAGACCAGTCTGTGCAAAAGTGAGACCCCATCTCTAAAACTAGCCAGAAATTGTGGCAGGCGCCTGTAGTCCCAGCTACCCGTTGGCCGAGGTAAGAGGATCACTTGAGTCCAAGAGATTGAGGTTGTGAGCTATGATGCTGTGACACTACAGAGGGTGAGAAAATGAGACTCTGTCAAAAAGAAAAGTTTAAAATCAACCTTCTTTTCTCTCTGATCTACTCTCCACACTACTACTACTAGCACACTAGTGTGCTCCAGCCACACTAGTCTTCTTGCTGTCTCCTGAAGACTCTAGATGCGCTTTCATCTTAGGGCCTCTGCTCCAATGTTTACGTATAATTTCCTCTAGGAATCTGCACAGCTAACTTCTCCACTTCTTTGTTGGTTTTTTTTTTTTTTGTAGAGACAGAGTCTCACTTTGTCGCCCTCAGTAGAGTGCGGTGGCGTCACACAACTCACAGCAACCTCCAACTTCTGGGCTTAGGTGATTCTCTTGCCTCGGCCTCCTGAGTAGCTGGGACTACAGGTGCCTGCCACAATGCCCGGCTATTTTTCTGTTTTGCAGTTCGGCTGAGGCCGGGTTTGAACCCGCCACCCTCGAGCCAGTGCCCTACTCGATGAGCCACAGGAGTCGCCCTCTTTGTTGATTTTTAAAACTGCATCACTCCTGTAATCCTAGCACTCTTGGAGGCTGAGAAAGGAGTATACCTTGAGCTCAGGAGTTCAAGACCAGCTTGAGCAAGTGTGAGACCTGGTCTCTACTAAAAATAGAAAAATCAGCTGGGAGTTGTGGTGGGCACCTGTAGTCCCAGCTACTCCAGACGCTGAGGCAAGAGGATGGCTTCAACCCAGGAATTTGAGGTTGCCGTGAGCTAGGCTGACATCGTGCCCCTCTAGCCTGGGCAACAGAGTGAGATTCTGTCTCAAAAAGAAAAAAAAAAGGCATCACCCCCTCTTCCTTCTCCTGCCCTCCTTCCCATATCCCGCGCCCCCCACCAACTTACCACTTTTTTTTTGAGACAAGAGTCTCACTTTGTCTCCCCCACCTCCCAGTGCTCTGGGGTCATAGCTCACAGCAACCTCCAATTCCTGTACGTAAGCAATTCTCTTGCCTCAGTCTCCTGAGTAGCTGGGTCTACAGGCGCCCTCCACAACGCTGGGCTTTTTTTTTTTTTTTTTTTTTAAAGAGATGGGGGTCTTACTCTAGCTCCGGTTGGTCTCAAACTTGCGAGCTCAGGTGATCCACCCACCTCGACCTCCCAAAGTGTTGCGGTTACAGGCGTGAGTCACTGCGCCCTTTCTAATATGCTATAAAGTCATTTACTATATTTATTATTTAGGTTCTGCCTCCCCCTATATAACGTAAATTGTAGACTAAGCATAGAGATGTTTGTCTGTTTGGTTCCCCAAGTATGCCAAGGGCCTACAACTGTACCTGGCACATAGTTGGTGCTCAATAATAGTTGTTGAGTAAACGAAAGTTGAAGGCATACAAAATGTCAGGTACTATTCTTGGCGCTGGGGATGCAACAAAAACTCCCTGCCCTCCTGGGACTCAAATTGGAAGTATGCTTAAGCTAGCAGACCTATTTTCCATATTGACATCACCACTTGTTCCCTGTAAGATCTGGGGCAAGTTACTTAACATCTACCAAGTCATACTTTCCCACCAATCGTTATAAAGATTAAACGGAAAAACAACATTTGTATAGCATTTAGCAAAAAAAATGCTTCAATATTTATTTCCCTTCCTTCCACGACAGAAGACTGGGAGCCTGACATCTCTGCCACAAGTTTAGACAAGGTTTTCACAAGGTCTTGGAAAGGTACAAACAAGTTACTGTAACCAACCAGGCTTACCCACTTTTTAAATGAAGAAGTTCTGATGAGGCAGTTCTTAAAAGGATCGGAATAAGAAATCGGGGAATGGCTCGGGTCACCTACTTTGCTGTTTTGCCTCGGAAAAGCCTCGCCTGGTCCCCAGAGGTGAACGTCTGGAGTAAGGGAAGAGGAGGAAAAGTGGGGCGAACTGTTCACAACTGAACACTACAAATCCCGGCACTCCCTGCGGCAGACAACTACGGCTCCTAGCAAGTTTCGCTGGCAGGACTTCTTGGGGCCTCCGGCTTAGGTTCAGCCAGAGAGGGCGCGGGGCACGCCGAGGCAGCGGCAGAATCGGGTCAAGCTTTAACGGCGCTGCGCAGACGCCACTCACAGGCCGGACGTGACGTAGATAGAGTTCCGGCTTCGGCCTCCGCCGCTGCCGCCGCTACTACAGCCGCCGCCGCCGCCGCAATTTGTGCTGCGGCTTGTTATTCTTAAAATGGCGCCGCTAGACCTGGACAAGTACGTGGAGATAGCGCGGCTGTGCAAGTACCTGCCGGAGAACGACCTTAAGGTGAGCCCCGCGGGGCGGGCGCCCTGCTTGCGGGGCTCGCCCCTTCCGGCTGTGGGGCGCCTGCCGGCCCGCCCTTCCTCTCTGCGGGTCCCCTGTCGGGTATCCCGTCTGGTCTCTGTGGAGGGCCCAACGTGGTGCCAGGTGACCCGGTGCGAATTGGTGTCACGCGGAGAGCTGGGGGTGCCTGAGTATCCCGAATGCTGTCCTGGTTCTCTCCATTGGGATCCCCAGGGATGTCACGGCGTCCGTCCCAGGGTTGTCCCCCCCGCCCCCGGCTTCAGGCTGCCCCAGGATTTGGACCTCTAACTGTTTTGTGTAGAAGGCTCCTTTCCACCTCCCCTACCCCCACCCCGGGTCTCCCGGTGTCGAGCCAAGCCCTAGGGGGCATTGCTTTCAGGATGGGGTCATTCCCACTGTAGGTGACAGCATTGCAGGGTGGCCGGCATATGGCGAGAGATGCCGCCGGCTTCCTGACAGTGGCCCCAGTGTGTTTAGTTAGGTCCTGAGAAATGGGAAGGCAGTGGCCCAGAGAGGTATGATGATCTGAGAGAATGTCTAGTTGTCTCTCTTTACCACGCCTCCAAATTGCCTTTTAAGAGTGTTGAGTTTTTTCTAATTCAGATGTGAATCCTGTTTGAGTGTATCATTGAGCTTGTTTAAGTGGGTAAACTAATAGGTTCTCAGTGAATACAAATAATTTCCTGTCTTTTAAGTTGTGCCGCCATAACCTCTTAACTCAAGATTTCATTTTCTTAATTTTTAAAGGAGGTGGTTTGCGCGTTGTTACTACCGAGTCCAGTAGAGAGTAAATTTATATGTGAGTAAGGGAGTGTAAGTCTCAGCTTTACTGATTTTGAAAAGTGTTTCTCTGCGTCTGCGGAAACCATTGTTTAGGTTTCTAGCAGTGTATTTATCAACTAGTGTTAGCGTCTATTTGTTCAGTTAACTTTGATTTGCTATGTTGTAAAATGGGTAAACTTGATAGTTTGAGTTTTTTTGTTTTTTTTTTTTTTTTTTTTTTAGAGATAGAGTCTCACTTTGTTTCCCTCGGTACCATGGCGTCACAGCTCACAGCAACCTCCACCGCCTGGGCTTAGGTGTTTCTCTTGCCTCAGCCTCTGGAATAGCTGCGACCACAGACGCCTGCCACAACGCCCAGCTATTTTTTTTTTTTTTTTTTTTTGAGACAGAACCTCAAGCTGTCACCCTGGATAGAGTGCAGTGGCATCACAGCTCACAGTAACCTCCAATTCCTGGGCTCAAGCGAGTCTCCTGCCTCCGCCTCCCAAGTAACTGGGACTACAGGTGTCCGCCACAACACCCGGCCATTTTTTGGTTGCAGCCATCATTGTTGTTTGGCGGGCCCAGGCTGGATTCGAACCCGCCAGCTCAGGTGTATGTGACTGGCGCCTTAGCCCGTTGAGCCACAGGCGCCGAGCCACCAACTATTTTTTTTTGTTGCAGTTTGGCCGGGGCCGGGTTTGAACCCGCCACTCTCGGTATTTGGGGCCGTCGCCCTACTGAGCCACAGGCGCCACCCTAGTTTGAGTTATTTTTAAATTGTGGGTTTAAAACAATTTATCGTCAGTGAATTCTTTCTTTTAAGGAGATAATACTGG
>CAUYRH010135205.1:0-12466 GCA_963574655.1 Perodicticus potto | reverse complement strand
CACTCTAGTCACTAAATTTTGTTTTTTGAGACAGAGCCTCAAGCTGTCACCCTGGATAGAGTGCTGTGGCATCACAGCTCACAGCAACCTCCAATTCCTGGGCTCAAGCAAGTCTCCTGCCTCTGCCTCCCAAGTAGCTGGGACTACAGGCACCCACCACAATGCCTGGCTGTCGTTGTTGTTTGGTGAGCCGGGGGGCTGGATTCGAACCCACCAGCTCAGGTGTACATGGCTGGCACCTTAGCCCATTGAGCCACAGGCACCGAGCCTAAGGGGACTATTTTCAACATTTTCTAATTTAGCATGATGCTGTTTGTGGGTCTACCACATATGGCTTTTATAATTTTGGCATATATTCCTTCTATGCCTAGTTTGTTGAGGTTTTTTTTTTTTTTATCATGAAAGGGTGCTGGTTTTTATCAATGCTTTTTCTGCATCTATTGAGATGATCATATGGTCTTTTTTTTTTTTTTTTGCATCTGTTTAAGAGGTGAATCATGTTTATTGATTTGTCTATATCGAACTATTCTTGCATCTCTGGGATGAAACTCACTTGATCATGGTAGATTATCTTTTTCATGTGCTGCTGGTTTGCTGATATCTTGTTGAGGATTTTTGCATTAATATTCACAAGCAATATTGAGCTGCCAGTTTCTTTTTGTGTGTGTCCTTTCCTGACTTGAGTATCAAGGTGATACTGGCTTCATAGAATGAGTTAGGAAACATTCCTTTCTTCTTGATGTTATGGAATAATTTCTGTAGGCTAGGGGCCTGGTAAAATTAGGATGTGAATCCATTTGATCTGGGACTTTTTTTTTTAGTTCAGAAGTTTTTTTATTACTGTCCCAGTCTTGTTGCTAGTATTGGTCTGTTCAAAACCTCTATTTCTTCCTAATTCAGGCTTGGGAGGTGATGTGTTTCTAAGAATTTATCCATTTCTTGTAGGCTTTCTTACTTGTGTGCAGAGATATATGGGAGAAGTTGCAGTGAAGCTCATCCCTGAGTAGACTGGGAGCTCTGGACCTGAGAGCTCGAGTGGCATCAGCTGGTGCAACCTGAGAATAGTGGCCACATCTGCTTTCCAATGCAACTTCACTACTCAGCCACACACTGCCAATTTCCTGATCAGGATGGAGGCCCATAGTGGTGGTGGGAGTCCTCTCACAGCTCGAGTTGCATGTCCACTTCAGGAGTGTGAGGCCCTGAGGTTCTCTCCTTTCCCCTTCCCCATGTGGAGGGCTCTCTCCAGCACCTTCTTATCATATGTGGAACTCCCTATCCTTGTCTCCTTCACTCTGAATATTTCTCATCAATTCTCTGATGATCTTTAATCCTTTCTTCAAGAGGGTCTATCACAGGTGAGCATCGACTTGCACCTTTGGATCTTCTCCTGGAGAGCAGTGCATGTGGGCTGCTTTTAGTCCACCATTTTTTTTTTAGCTTATTTGTCACATATTAGTCTGAATGGGGTAGGTTGTGGTATGCTAAAGACAAAGTCAAACTCAAAATCTCAGCATCTTAATGCAATAAAAATTTTTTCTGTTCAAATTATATTTCCATTTTCAGTTGATCTAGGATTCAACTCCATACAGTCACTCAGGACATCAGGCCAACAGAGACTCTGTCTACTATTTTATTTTCTAGTAAGTGCATCGACTAGAACATAAAATCCTCTTGATAACCACAGCATGGGAAAAAAGAGCCTAGAAAATTAGACAATGAGACATCCACAGTTTCAGCCGTGTATAATGTTCAGCTACAATATAGTGGTCAGAACTAGTCACAATGCTTACTCAGTTTCAAGGAAGCCAGTGAGCACATATTATAGGTGATCAGAAGGGGAGGAAGTAAGGCGTAGGTGAAAAATATGTGTGATATCTACCACATGGAAAAAACTATCTATTTTGGGAAAAAAAAAAAAAACCCTCCAGCTTTTCTTTGTGTATAAGTAATGCTAGTAGCCATAACAACCTTTAAACTCTGGTGATTAACATACAAAACATTTATTATGCTTCTTATATCTGCTCATTTGACAGCATGATACAATTGGCAGGTACTCTCTGGTCTAAATTGTCCGACTGGAATTTGAAGGCCTGACATTTTGGGACATAGTAAATACTGAAAAAATGACAACAAGAAAGAAGTGGCAGTGTTTTACTTTTAGGTCTGGCAAGAGGGATGGATAACATGGTCAGCTCAACTGCTTTGTCCTACAGGTTTGACCCGTAGAGAGTTGGGGGAGCAGCACTGCAGGCGGCATCGCCCAACCATTCACGCTCCATGCTCTCAAGTTCTGAGAACTTGCTTTAGTGAGGGTATAGAATATCAGACTGATACATAAGTAGTTTTTTTTTTTTTTGACAAATACCTTAGTCATCCTGGTTTATCTAAGTTCTGGCAAGACCTGTCATAAAAAGAATAGAGGAGTTTTGTAGGAAAAATTTACCCCCTCAGCTTTCCTTCTTCCCTTCTTTTTTCTCTCATGTCTTACACATGCTCTTAAACCTTTCTGACAGTTCCGTACATTTGATACTGACTGTAGCAGAAGGCATTTGATTAATATGCTTCGACAGCTTGATGTTTGGGATATTTGTTCTCCCTTTTTCTTAAATAAACAAACAAAAGAAAAGTAGCCTAGTGTAGGAGTTTGAATATTTGTAAAAAAAATAGTTAAGATTTCAAAACAAACCAAAGTCCATGAAAACCTTAATCAGAATTTATTTGAAATCATTTAGAACCATCTAAATATTCCACAGAACTTCAAAAACTATGTATGCATTTATTTTGAAGCTGCATTATTCTCAAAGGCAGAGAGAATCCTGACTGAAGAGCGTTGTGGGCTCAAGGGTGGAATTCGGAGTTCTTGTTCTGGCTCAGCCATCTATTATCTTTCTGACCTTGAGCAAGAATTGTCTACTATATCATTCTCTGGCCTTTGAGCTGTAATTGTCTGCAAGTTGTTGACTACACTGGCTGTTGCAACCTCTATAGTGTCCTTATGGCTTTTATATTTTCACTGTGTAACCAGAGCCATGTGTCTGAAATAGTTGACCAGTAATCTGGATTCATACTTTTTACTGCCTCTTCAGTTGGTTGAATTTAATTGCTGTGCTAATGTTCAACGTTGCAGCGAAGTCGCAAACATTGAAAACCAAGGGCCATAAGGTGATTTTGGTTTGCCCCCTTCTTAAAGCTGTGTATTTACCTCCCTGTAGTTCTTTGCAAGAAAGAAAGCAGAATAATGAATAGGAACAAGCCATGGGAACTCCATTTTATAGCCTATTTATACAAATAAGCTGCGTCTGGGTAGAAGAAAAGATACCCAGAAACAGTAATCCTTTAAAAGGGCATTGTAACTATGGTAAAAACAAGCAAAGGCAGTGACAAAAGGAAATAAAAATCCATCATCAATTCTGGGAACGAAGTAAAACACCTGGCCAGTTTGACCATTTGGCATCATGTAACCTGACGTCTCGATACGTTGGGCGACCTGTAAGACAGATACACTTCAATGGCAAAGATGGTTTATTTGGTTATTCCAGCACCTTCTCCACTATCAAACAGCCACGGACTGAAAGTGCAGTGTTTGTCTTCTCTGGACCCATTTATAGCTTCTGTCAAATTACTGGAGTTACATTAATTGTTCTTAAAAGTTACTTTTAGCACAAATTATCCAATACATTTCCCATTCTGTGATACTTATGCCTAGAGTGTTGGGAGCAGGCAGCTTCTCATCTCTTTCACTCAGTATAGCATCTCCACACAGAGCCAACCAGCTTTGCCCATCTGTGTTTTAGCAGCACGCACCAGGCTTGTCATCCTCTGTCTCGGTTGCTCCCCCCGACTTCTCCGTGCAGTCCTGTCATGTTTTTAGTTGAATAGTTTGCAATGGCAGATTCCCAGCCAGACTTCTCATTTCTCGTTGGTGCTCCCAATTGTTGTCGCATGTAAAGAGTTTAGAATTCATCAGGAACAAGTTGGTGGTTTGTCTGCCACCTGGGGGCTCCAACTGTAAATGACAGATTTGGATTGTGAGCACCATAGACCATTACACACATTAAAACACAGTTTTGAGGGCATAACTTATTTACTAGAGTGCTTGATTGAATCCTCTCCACAGTATTTGAGAGAAGTTTCCTATATCTCTTTCACCCTATGCGTTCAAAAAAGTGAACGATTGTGTTGATGACGAGGC
This sequence comes from Perodicticus potto, assembly GCA_963574655.1. NCBI lineage: Eukaryota > Metazoa > Chordata > Mammalia > Primates > Lorisidae > Perodicticus > Perodicticus potto. Next base: position 8,271 of record CAUYRH010135205.1, on the reverse strand, counting down.
AGAACATAAACAGGTCACACGGGGCCCTGGGTCATCCCTCTTAGGCCCATCTTGGGAAATCTTTAACTGCATTAATTTCCAGAGAAAAAACTGATAAATGCATTTTTGTAAGGCAAGACTAGATTCTAACATCACGCAAAGCCTTTGCACGATGACCGGTTGTGCAGGCACATCTGACACTTTGAGTACAGATGACTGAGCATAGATACTGCATGAAATCAGATTAATACATCTTAAAGTATCCCTGATAGAAAGCGCTCCAGGGAAAGACCATCATTTTCTGTGTTTTTGTGACATTTACTCCTTTTTATTTCATCTCTTACTGTTTGCACATCCCCAATAACGCAACTATAAGGTTATTATTATCATTCATTTTTGAATTTGACTCTATAGATATTCTCTGAATATCATACCATCTCTTGAGTGTGGAAAGGCTGTTGTATTTTCTTCAGGTTATGCTAGATAATACCTTCGTGGTACTAGGTGGAGCAGAAAATTCTAAGAACGAGAAAATAGATTCGCAGAAGGGGCTCAATCAGTTGTGCCTCTCACGTGGGTGCGTGGGTGAGGGGATAGGATAACTCTGTGCAATTTCATGTCAATATCCTGCTCAGCCAAGCTCAGAATGACCTGCATGGCATCCAGAACTATCCACTGATAAGAAGCAACTGAATTTCACTTTGTTGCTCTTGTATTATGAAAATGATGAACATTATTTTAGTTTTAATTTAAATGTCAACACTCCCACTGTAAATGACCTAGTGAACATAAATATACATGACCATGACATATGCCAAAGATCTTGACTCAAGGACTGTTGTTAACATCTTCCACATGATCTTGACCTTCTGGGCCCAAAACATCAGTCAAATACAGAAAAAGTACTAAGCCAGTATGTTTGGTTGTCAGGTTCAGAGAGAAAAGAATAATGGTGATGGGTTTTGCCTGAGTCAGGTAATTCCCTAGCTTCTTAGGAAGATGTGTTGTGCCTGAATCCATATTTTCATCCATTCTACTAAATATTTCCTACTCCCTATGCTCCAGCCTCTGGGGATGTGGAGGTCAACAAAGCATGTTACTTTAGGGCACAGTCTATTCCTAAATGCTACAGTCTTGATTTATTCTGAAATGCCTGAGTGCATTCATTCATTCAAAAATACTTATTCTACTCTAACTACATACCAGGAAACACGAGTGATACACTAGTGAAGTAAATAAATTAGATATTTTGATCCTTATAGAGTATACAGTCTGGCAGGGGAAAAGCAGAGAATAAACAATAAATGATAAAATTAAATTTTAGGAGAGGAATTTTTAAAAAATGTAAAGGAGCCTGGTAAAGAGACATCAGAGAAGAGACACAGACACAGTTTGCAATTTTAAGTGGAGTTCTCAGGGTAAGTCATAGTGAGAAGGGGACGTTTGGGCAAAGAGTTGGAGGTGAGGGTCCACCCATGCACATAGCTGGGAGAACATTCATGGGAGGGAATAGCTGGATCAGTTGCCTTCAGCCAGGAGAATGTTTGCCAGGTTTGGGGAACAGCAAGTGTGGCCAACAGGGATGGAGAGAACCGGTTCCTAACACGAATGTGTGAATGTCCTCTAAGCCAACCCAGTTTCTGTGGTTGGCAGGATTGGGTTCAATCAGCCCCCAGCACGGCAAAAAAGAAACCCTAAGTATTGAGCACTTAGTATATGCCTGAAACTGTCTGTGCTTCCTTATTTTATCTTCTCATTAATGTACTGTTGTTATAACCACTATTTACAAATTGGGATAATAATATATACCTAGGTTGTGTGATGAGACCCAGGTCACAAAGCTGTGAAGTAGTGGAATTGAGCTTTGGTGCCTCGCAAAGCCTGAGCTCTTTTGGCTACAGCATCCGAGCTCACTAGTAGTCGTTGCTGTGAATTTAATTTCTACAGAAAGCAGACAAAAAACATCTAAGGATCCCCAAAGCTCAGCTTCAGGCAGGCAGCAGTGTCACGTGGCTGGAATTCCCGCCTGTTCTTTCCTGCCCTTGTGCCAACACACAATTTTCTGTTTACAGAAAGTGGCTGAAGGTGACCCAGGGACAGATCGCAGACAGCAGTTGCAGACAACTCTCTCAAACACTCTACCAAAGACAGCCACCTGACCAGTTTCTGTGTTCTAATTAGTGTCCCCTTTAGGGCACATTCCTGAGCAGTCATCTGAGGGCACCTGCTTCCTTCTCCCAGTACAGAACTGCTGGGGGTGTTCTGGGAGCCCTCAGCTGGGGCATCCAAATAACAGTGGCTGCCAGCAGCAACAAAGGTTGGACTCTGCCCATAATAATATCGTGTTTCAACCCCACCTGCAACTCTCAGCATGAACTGTGGATGTTTAAGCTATGAAATTTCATTTGTCACCAGTCTAAAATTTGAAATCCTTCCCTCCCTGAAAACATATATTATCTGCTTTCTGATAAACTCTTTTGCTGCCTGTGCTTGGACCTATGTCTTTTTATACTGCATAATAATAAAAAGGTCTTTTGTGTCTTTGGTGCACATACACTATCTACTCACTCATGCTCTGTATAGCTGCAAATAAGGTATGTCTGTATAGAGGTAATGCAACAAGGTCAAAGTTGAGTCCACTGCCGGGATGGTTGAGGTTGGAAGAAGAAAGCAACAGTAGGTTATACTGGTGGGAAGGAATACAGAGAATTAAAATCAGCTCATTTGGAGGATGTGGTATAGACAGCCTTGCATGCTGGGACGGGTGAATTCCTAGCATCAGTTTGTGTGGGAAGGAGATGAAAAAAACCTGTAACATGGAACATGACAGGCCCTCCTTGTGGTCAGTTTTAGCCCTGAAGTTAGTGCCACAAATGAAATACAGTCTGTCTTATATTAGACCTTCAAAAGGAATAGACTCAACTATGACAGGCTAGAGGCACTGGGCAGCCCTCCCCCTGCCTGTGCAGCCGGACTGGGGAGAGCGCATTACAAACACACAGCTTGAATGTATCTTGCATGATGTGAAAATAAGAAAAAAATAAGAAACACGAAACAAGTAAATCTCTGATAACAAAAAAGAAAGAAGAGAAAGAAATAAGAAGGCAGAGTAAGAAGAGTGACTGAAACTGAGATAATGAGGACGAAGAGGAAGGAAAGCCCGTGGGGTCTCCCGGCAGCTGATGCCAACATGGCACTGGAAGGCAGAGACGGGTCCTGCGTGTGTGGCCAAGAACAGAGACTGACACTCCTACGCTGCTGGTGGGACTGCAAACTAATACAACCTTTATGGAAAGAAGCATGGAGAATCCTCAAAAAACTAAACGTCGACCTTCCATTTGATTCTGTAATCCCATTATTAGGTATCTACCCAGAAGAACAAAAAGCATTTTACCCCAAAGACAACTGTGCTGGAATGTTTACTGTAGCCCGATTCATACTTGCCAAGTCTTGGAAGTATGCCCACCAATCCATGAATGGGTTAACCAACTGAGGCATATGTACCCCAGGGAGGACTATTCAGCCATAAGAAATGACGGAGACTTGACATCTTTCATGTTTACCTGGATGGATCTGATACACAGTCTTCTTAGTAAAGCATATTTTAAAGGGGGTGTGGGGCCACAGTGTGTGATCTCAGGAGGAAGGCTTTCCCAATTGGATGCCTCAAGGTTACAACAGACAGTTCCCATTTGAAACTCTGGGCATCTGAAAAGCTCTATTTAAAACACGCTGGCTCCTAAGAAAGAATTTTAAAAGGCTCTAGCTTTCAGGGAGAAAAACTAACCCATCTGATGTCATTCTGGAGAAATACCTCAGCTCTCACGACCTTGCATATCATAATGATCAAGATTTGAGATCTAACATGGTCAGAAAAGCTACATCCGCAGAACCGTTGCTGAGACTCTGCCACGACACGCTAGACCGGGGTGCCGCTCTCTGCCTCAGTTAGAACAGGACTGCGGTAGTAATGGAAGTCCTCCAAGAATGCTGACCTTGTGCCAGGCACTTTATAAGAACAAATGCAGTGAATCATTGTAAGGAACCCTGAGGAACATGGTGTTATTGTCCTCACATCATAGATAAGAAAGCTGAGGCTCATGGCGGTGGCATCCTCTAATCATGTGGACGGTTGGTAAGCATTACACCCTGGCGGTGTGGGTCCAGCTAACACTGAACATAGAAGGAAATAAATAAATGTCATCGATTTCAGTTGTGTTTTTCTTGTCTACTTGTTGCACAGTCTTCAGTTGGGCTGGGAACAAGCAGAGATCATCTTATTTTCTTTCCAATATCTTCTAGTTCCCAAGACCTTCAGATCCTGCGCCCTCCTCTGTCTGCAGCTGCTGGCTCTTGGCAGGCAATAGTGTTTGTTCTTGGCACTGTTGTGAGTCCCAGTATCTCCTGCAATGTCACAGATTATAGTCCTTCAGGGGTCTGGGAGGGGCTATCATTCTTTCTTACTGAGAGCCCCAAGGACTTTCACAAGGTTAAATCGATATGCATAAACTTTACAGCTTTAGTACGGTAATTTGAGAGACAAAAATGGCAACTGGTATAAATTTCAATCAGGCTTGTTTAAGGAATAAAGTCCTGGGATATCCGAGGATTAAATTGCATATAAAATCAGCACATTGTACTCCTTAAATGCATTAATGTACACCGTTATGATTTAATTAAAAAAAAGAAGAGAAAAAAGAAATTCTAAATTTTAATAATTTAAGGAGAAAGGAATTCAAAACCTAAGTCACAAATAAATCATCTTCTGGTGTATACAAAGATTTAATGCAAAGATTTATTAAGTAGCTAAAGAAGTGATATTAAGCTCATGGCTGCTAAATAAAAAGCAAATAAGAATCGATCCAATTTACTTGGAAATAAAAGCTTTTGAAAAAAGTTATAAAATGAGACACCTATCTCCTCTTATATTGGATATTGGCAAGAATGGTTTTAATTATATAGTAAATCAAGAAAGTAAGAATTAGTAAAAGATACAACCCAAAGTTAATACAAAGATTACATTTACCATCAAAACAAAATAATACACAACTTTGGGACAGATTAGGCACAAACCACTGAAATAACTTATTTCTTTTGTTTATAAAGTAGGCTTAACAGAATGAAAAACAGTAACAATTATTTATTTTCAAGTAAGTTTATTAGGGTTTTACATGTTGATTGGCACAGAGCCTAATTCAAGGGCACTTGTTTTTTGAGCCAAGTAGATGTCTGCCAGCTCCCCAAGAAAACTCCCTGATGACACAGTATAAATCAATGAGTGGCTGAGAGTTTATGAGCCTTCCTGCAAGATATTTGTATTATTGAAATAGTTGGGAGGCTCAGAATGCTGAAGGACGCTTGCCATTTTTTGATTAAAATTACTCATTTTTGGAGAGTTTTAATGTGTCTCTTTGCTACCATTTTTCTTTCTAAATCAGACTCATCGTTCAGAAGCCAACTTTCGTTTTTTGATTATAATTCTTTAGAGGAAAAAAATTATACACAAGCTTAAATTGGTTATGTTTTTTCTAGGCTATTTTTTCTCCTGTATTTGTTATTATAATTAAAAATCTCTGCTATTTTTGATATAATTCATTTTCCTATAAACATTTATTCTATAGTATGAAGTGCTTATACATGCATAGCCAATGTCCCAGTACTGTTCATTCGTTTTTGTTTTTTGTTTTTTTAATTCATTTATTTACTTATGTTTAAGACAGAGTCTCACTCTGTCACTCTGGGTAGAGTGCCGTGGTGTCATCCCGTCTCACAGCAACTTCAGACTCCAGGGCTCAAGTGATCTTCTTGCCTCAGCCTCCTGAGTAGCTGGGACTACAGACACCCACCACAATGCCTGACTAGTTTTTCTATTTTTAGTAGAGATGGTGTCTCACTATTGCTCAGTCTGGTCTCAAACTTCTAAGCTCAAACAATCCACACAGCTCGGACTCCCAGAGTGCTGGGATTATAGGTGTGAGTCACTGCTCCCAGCCAGATGAAGCAATTTCTAATGTTATGTATCTTGAAGTTTGCTGATTATTCTTTTCTCTGTCCTCTCCATTCTGTTTTTGAGCCCATCCATTGAGCTTTTTAGTTCAATTACTTTATTTTCAGTTTTTAATTTGAAACATTTTTTCTTCTTTATGTATTCCATTTCTTAGTTGAGATTTTTCATTTGTTTCAAAGTGGGTTCACATTTGCTTCATGTGGCATTTTTATGATAGCTGCTTTAAAATCTTTGTTAGAGAATTTTAACATCTGCTCCTCTCTGTGTTGGCCTGTGTTGGTTATCTTTTCTCATTCAAGTTGAGGTTATTTCTGGTTCTTGGTATAACGCATGATTTATTATTATCTCCTGGACATTCTGATTAGGCTATGAGGCTCAATCTTATTTTAAATTCTTTGTTTTTAGGCTGGCCCCATCTAACGCTGTGTCAACGGAGGAGACGGACGTCTTCCCCTGACTGCCTAGAGGGGATAAAGGGTTCCCTCCTTGGCCTCTGCTGACCCCCGGGACATCCACCCTCAGCACTGCTGAGTGGTGGTAGGATTTCAGGCTCCCACTAAGTTTCCCCTGCATCCCCCTGGCTGGGGGAGAGGGATGTGCCGTGTTATTTTCCCCACATGATTTTCACAAGGCTTTGCCCTCCACCCACACAGCAAGGGGGAAACAGCTTCATCACTGGCTGCCAGGAAAGCTCTGGCTTCCCCCTTTATCTCCCCCGATGCCGCTCCTATGAAGGAAAGAGGGGTGCCTCTTTTCCACCAGGTGGGGGGAGGAAGCCCCTGCGTCACGACCACCAACATCGTGGGAAGAGGCTCGTTGCTGCCAGGTGTGGATGACAATCCCGTCTCCCCACCTGGTCAGGAAGTTACTATCTGGAGGTTTTTTGTTTCCTTCCCTGGTCCTTTGTTAGGGAGAGTGGGCTTGTAGGGAGGCTGTTTTGTTGCTGTTGCTAGTTACCATTGGCTTTTCCAGCTTTCTAACTCCTCCAACACCCAGACCAGGTTCTATGAAGCAAAAAGAAAACCCAGAAAACTTGCTGTTATGCTTTGCCTCTGGTCCTCACCCCACAGCTGGTCCGCCTCTTCCCGACGCCTCCCACGGACCTTCTCTGCTTGTTTTAGGTATCATGCTGGGGCCCTAACCTGTGCTTAGTGGAGGGGAGGGAGAAGTGCGTCCTCTATCTTACTCCAGAATCCGAGATCTCGTGAGGGTTTAGAACTTTATTTAAGTTTGTTTGTGCATTTTTTATTTGACCAAGCATTAAGCAACTCTAATCGATGATTTCCTTATCATTCCATTATAGGCAATAGAAGCATCAAGTTACAAGGGGTGAAAAGCCTCCCCTGCACTGTAACAGCCAAAGCAATAGATTCTCTATGTACTGGCTGAGGTCTGCAGAAGGCACCTGGAGAGACTGGTTTCCTTTGAAAGCAACAGCAGTGCTTGACTGCAGCATAGACGGGCATCAATATCTCCACAGGAGGAATATGTAAACTGATTACTGATGTGAAGCACTCACGTGGGGAACTTTCCACACCGTGATTTATTATGTTTCATTTCAGCACCATGACGTGAGAGTGCCCTAAACAGCAGAGGGGGTTCCAGTGTTCACACTTCACCTGGACGTTGTGTCCCTGACGGTCAGTGTAATCTGACTGACTCCTCCACTTTGTTCTGACAAGAAGAGGTCACTTTGCACTTACTCTACTGGGCTCGTATAGAGAGGGAACAGACCAAGCTGAGCAGTCACCTTTCTGATACGTGAGGCTTCTCTGTCTCACTGTAATTCCTCAAATTGCCCTTTTCTTTTATTTATTTATTTATTTATTTATTTTTATTAAATCATAGCTGTATACATTATTGCAATCATGGGGTACAGTGTGCGGGCTTCATATACAATCTGAAATATTTTAAAACAACTGTTCAACATAACCTTCATGGGATTTTCTCGTTTATTGTGTGAAAACATTTGTGTTCTGCATTTAGTAGGTTTCACCTGTCCCTTCTAAGATACACTGTAAGTGTGATCCCACCATTTACCCTCCCTCCATCCACCGTCCCCCTCCCCTTCCCTCCCTTACCCCTTTCCCCATCTTCTTGTGCTATAATTGGGTTATAGCCTTCATATGAAAACTATAAATTAGCTTCATATTAGGGCTGTATACATTGGATACTTTTTCTTCCATTCTTGAGATACTTTGCTAAGAAGAATGTGTTCCAGCTCCATCCATGTAAATATGAAAGAGGTAAAGTCACCATCTTTCTTTAAGGCTGCATAATATTCC
>CAUYRH010135202.1:0-10129 GCA_963574655.1 Perodicticus potto | reverse complement strand
ATAAACAAACACAGTCCCTTCTGCGGGGTAAAGTGAATGAATGTATCAATGAATGGACACATTCCATTCATGGAATTGAGACCTAGGAAATTCACATGAAATTGACCTAGGCATAGGAAATGGGGGTTCCACATTTAGTCCAAAGTGTAAAGTGAAGGAGACACCAAGGCACAGGTGTCTCCTCTGCTGTTGTCCGGCCTTTTTGGCTATTGGCGCCTCCAGTGGGGGTTGGAGGTCCCCGTCCTTGCCTGTCATCCAGCCCGCTGGTTCTTCAGCTGGCTGCCGCAGCACTGACACTGCCAAGGAGGAGGCGTCAGTCCGCCAGCTCCGCTGAGCTGGCTAGGGCGCCATATGTCCTGCATCAGTTCTCCCTCTCGGAGTAGAAACTCTAACTGCTGTTAGAGAAAAAGGGCGAGGACTCAATGTAACTGCTTCCTCCTGAATCGGGCAATGATAGAAGGGGGCAGTTAGGGTTTCTCCGGAGGGAGAGTGATACAGGGGTTCATGGACTGGAACCATCTTTATTGTGTGTGGCTTGATGACATTTCTGGAAAATATAAATCTGATTAATATAATCAGTAATAGGCAAAGGTAGAACAGCATCAGGTCAGAAGCACTTATTCAGTGATGCTAAACGAAAACCATATTAGGATTTTTCTTGCTGTTTCCTAAATAATAATTTCAAACTTTCTTTTGGCTCACAAGTGTAGGTGGTCTGTGGTTGGCTGTCTTCATTGACCATCATATAACTTTCATGGTCACTTCTGCCTAGAAAGAGAAAGCTGCAGGACCACACAGAGGCTGATTATCACTAAGGATGGAAATGGCATAATCACTTCCTCCCATATCTCATTGGCTAGAAATGGTCACATGGCTCCAATCTAGTTGCAAGGGAATCTGGGAAAGGTAAGAGAGCATATGGCTATTTAGGGAGCATTTAATGTCTCTGTCACAATAGGAAAAAATAAAAAATATGAATTAGACACAAATAAATGCTATCTCTGTAACCTAGCCAACAACATAAGAGGCTGTTCAGTAGCTCATGGGTTCCTTGAGTTCAGTAATTCTCTTGTTGACTTTTACTTACATCTCAGTTCTGTTGATTAAAACAATGGCATATCTTTACAGAGAGTCTTTACTCACTGTTAGCCAGGTTAAGCTTTTACGTCTGATCAAAATGCTTTTTTACAACTTCTCTTTAGAAATTTACTTCTCAGCCAGTTTACAACTGCATAAAAATTGCATTTATCTCCTTCTTCTTTCTTTTTTTGCCTTCTGTACCTCCAAGTTAGATCTTTGAAAAGACTTCAGAGGAAGATAAACTGGTGACATTTAAGATGTTAAGATGAAGCAAGCAAAGGCACAAATAAATAATATGCATGAGGAGTGGAATATCACTAAAGGTAAACAAAGATGAAAAAACCTCTCATTCACTTTATCTCAATACATTTCTTTGAAGTCTCACCTGTTTAGCTTGTTTGTTTTGACCCAAAGAGTCATTACCTAGACTGAGTGATCATCTTTTTCTCTACCAGACTTGGCCCTTGGCTATTTTTTAAAAATCAGTTATATTGTTAAAATAAGATCTGGTTGAGTTTCTAAGGGATATAATGCAGACTCTGAAGGTAATCCCTAGAAAGCATGGAACTTGACTATTGGTGTGTCATTGGAACATAAGTTTCTCAGGGTTTGAGTTTGAAAGATGATCCTGCTCTTGGAGGATTAAGGGCCCATAGTTTGTTTAACAAGTTACTAGTCCTCATTAATGTTCAATTATGCCTTTAGCCTTAGGTTTAATTCACCTGTCTCCCTGCCTGAATAACATGGGTTTTTAGAAGCAGGAAAAAGAGTCGAAGAGTGACTTATGATCCAAGAAGAGATGATTCTTAAGAACTATTTTAGAAGTCCCATTATGGGCGGTGCCTGGAGCTCAAAGGAGGGGGGCACTGGCCCCATATACCGGAGGTGGTAGGTTCAAACCCGGCCCCAGCCAAAACTGGAAAAAAAAAATAGAAGTCCCATTGCTCTGGAGATGGGGAGATGTGCAGTAAAATCTGAGCCCTGATGGATCTATGTGCCATTTTCCTTTAGAAATGTGTTTTTTATAGAGAGAGACCATCATCAGCCTTTCCCTACAGTTTCATGCCTGTGGCAGGCCCCTAGCTGCTGTCCCTGTCCCCATACTTGCCTCTGATACCCCTACCTGATTAATCTTTTAAAAACTCCTGTCTGATCACTGATCATACCCCTCCTAGAGGAAAAAAAACTTGGATTGCTGAGATGACCCCACTCTACCTGGCCAACTTCCGTCTCTTCTGCTTCCTGACACACGCCCTCCTCTCCAGTTATGCTCCTGTCCTCCACATCCCAGGAATGGTTGAATTTCACAGAGAACAGACTCCTATCTTGTCACTTAAAGTGTATGTACACTTGTTTAAAGCAAATCCCACTTGCATAGTATTGAGTGTTTAGCTTCAGAAGTTGTCTTCGTTTGTGATTTGTCCTTGATTGGCTGAGAGCCCAATCCTTAGTTTTATATTTTTCTTCCTCTTAGTTGCTGCCAATCTCTAAAGCAACACTTAAATCCTTCAAGGAAGTTTCTTTAATAAAGGCATCATCTTTGATAGAAAGTGAGGAAGTCACCTCTGCATTTTTAAAATTTGTTGTTAAAAGCTTGACTTATTGTCAACAGTGTTTTCTTAAAATGAGGCCTACTGGTATGTGTCAGACAACTTCTTTCTCATTTGGGATTCCAGGGTGATAGATACCAAAGCCATCTTCAGGGTTTCATGTCACCACATCCTCAGAGATTTTCTTTTCTCACTTAACTGCTATTGTGCAGGCCTGGGCTTCAGCCAACACATATATATCTGTCATACATCAGAGGGCAAGCCTTTGGTTTTGTCTTGATAGGAAAGGATTATATGCTGAATATTTGGGGGCTAGCAATTGGCCCTTGGACTATTGATAAATAGACCTCTTGGCTATTGATAAAAAGGGTCCCCTTGTTCTCCCAAAGCTTTGTACTAGGTATGGGGAAGGACATCAGTCTGGTGGGAGAGGATGACCCTAGCTTGACTTGTGGATGATTTCAGAACATTTTGGGAAGTGCTTATATTTCTTGGGCTTCTGGACTGGATCCCCTGGAACAAGTACCAGAATTCTCTAGAGATGGGGGCTGTATGAAGAGGGCAGAAAGTAAGAATGATTCATTCTTCACCGTATCAGTGGCCTCAAGACAGCTGTGTCTTGTGACTCAGCATAAAATGGGTGAATTGTGACAATACCAGAAGTGATGGCATGTGACTTTCACAGCTCGGTTCTTTTGGGAGGCTAACTCTTGGGACCCAGCCACCATGATGTGAGGAAGCTCAGGCAGCCACATGGAGAGGCTACGTGTCGGTGTTTCTGCCGACAGCCATTGCTGCTGGGATCCCAGTCTACAGCCTGCGTCACCTGTCTGATGTGCTTTAAGATGATTCCAGCTCCTGGCCTTCAGATTAGCCCTACATGGCTATTTCCAGCTGAGGCCCTAGACATGTAGAATAGTCATTTACTCTATGTGCCCCTTCAAAATTTCTATCTTAGAGAATCTATGAGTATAATAAAGTATATGCACCACTAAGCTTGGGGAGATTTGTTCTGTGGTGGTAGTAAATGGGCCAGAGAGGTATTTCTCTGAAGCAGACAGAATGGACGTGGGGAGTAACGAATACGTTTTCCAGGGAATAAGTTGGCTGTTATAGTGTTATCTGAATTCTCTGAGCACCTCGAATTGTCCAGGCCCCACCTTTCTGATCCACAAACCCAGAGGTCAAATAGAAACAGAAGAAAATGAGGGCAATTTGTGCGACTCCCAGGACTCTAACCTCTTGACCTTCACAGGAGATTTGGATTGGGGCCACAGTTCAATGATCTCCCTCATGAGAGAGAGCTGGGGAGGAGCTGCTTCCTTCCTGCCCTCAGGACCCTCGTGTACTCCAGGCTGGAGACTTTAGAAACCCTGGTTACATCTATTGCATTCAGATTAGAGTCAAAGAGGCTAGTAGGACTCATTCCTTATTGCTAGGATAGCAAAGGGAGTAAAACCTTGCTAGATAACATAAGACTTCAGATGACCTGACACTTGTGAGTCTTGCTGGTAAATTCTAAGTAGTTAATAACAGAGAGAAAAGAAACGGCCTCAGCTCATTCCCATTGTGCTGATTTGGTACAAGCCTATCTATGCCTCTTCTATGGAACTTCTTTGCATACAAGAAGGACCGAGGGTTATGTGGGCTTAGGTGGGGTGCAGCGTGCAGCGAAAGTTAACGTCCTTTGTCACCACTCACCTCCTCTGAAGCCCTCTCCTCAGCCTTTCCCAAATGCATGGCTTAGGATGGAGCTGGGCGAGGGCAAGAACTTAAGCTCCCCCAAATAAGATGGCACCCCTCCCAGAAGGTTGGGAAGTGCATTGGTCTGGAAGGCTCAGCACAGACACTACTTGCAGGCAGCCTTCCCTGAATCCTCCTGCCTGTGTCTCACCCCTGGACTGTGAGCTCCGCAGGGTGCCGTCTTTCATCTTCGCATCTCCACCATACCCTCGGTTCTGAGCACATCCTACCCGAGAAATGTGCTGCAAAAAAAAAAAAAAAAGGAAAACAAAATCCCATTGTCAGCAATTGTTGTCTTTCAGCAGTTTTCCTGCTGCGTATCTTTTTAAATTTCTTTTTTAATCTTTGGGCACGGCGAACACATAATTTCGTATCCTGCTTTTACTTGTTTTCTTTTTGCTTACTGTGGTTTCGATACACTTTCCTTATTGTAACATGATTTCAAAACTTGGTAATAACAATTATGTGCATTACATTGTCTGCCCTGGGCCAGGTGTGCCGCCGGGGACCCCACCATAATTTCTAATTGATCTTTCCAGTTTGCAAGGTGGGTGTTATTAGCTCTATGCTGTAGGGGGGAGAAACCAAGGCTTACAGAACTTAAGCCGCTTGTCAACGATCACCAGCTGGTAAAGAATAGACGGGTCCCTCTAGTTTTCATATTCACTTCATGCTATCTCACCATGCCGTCCCCCATCATTTTAAGTAGCTTCATAATACTTACTCTTATGTAGGGGGGTGCCATAATTTGCTTACCCATTCCCCTATTTTCGATCATTTAGGATATTTACTAATTTTAGATATTATAAACAATGAGGCAATGAACATCATTGTGCTAACAGATTCCCGCCCCCCCCCCACCTATTTTTGGATTATCACCTTGGAATAGAGTCCCAGAAGTGGATTTACTGGGTTAAAGGGTAGGACTGTGTTTATGGCTTTTGATACTTGTTGCCAAATTGCTTTCCCGGAGGACTGTGTTTAGGAAAACAGGCTCACTTTATAGGCCCAGGGGAGTCACCTTCCTTCTCTAGGATGTCAGGTTGCCCTCAAACCACTAGAGGGTGTGAAAGGATATTGCTCAAGTGACAACAGCCTAGTCCCCTCGAGGAAAGCCCCTGATTTGCTTGAGGAGCCTTAGAGTTGCCTGGGAGGGAGAGAAGGATGCTTAATTAGGCGGAAGCCCAGCACTGGAATAGACCAACCTTCTTGGGTTTCCACTGAAGGCGGGATGGTTTGTGATCTGGGCTCTGCAGGAGACAGCAGGACACAGGGCCTCAGAGGCCCAGGGTCTGAGGTCGGCTATGTCGCCTCCTGCTTGGTAATGCTGGATGATTGACTTTCACCTGTATGTCCCTGTTTTTGATTTTGAACCTCAAATCTCAGTGCCAATTAGACCGGGAGGATGCTGAGCTGGTGTAGTGAGAGTGTCTTCCCTGCGTTTGTAATGTCCACAGCAGCAGCACTCAATAACAGCACAATCAATAGTGTCAATAGTGGCTTTTACCAAAAGATAAAACGAAATCAGAAACCAAGATTGGATGTGGGGAGGCTGGCATAGGATGGTACACATGGCCAGATCTCACAGGTGGTTTATGGAAGAGGGGTGTTGGCTACTTAACGCTTACATGCTAAGATGAAAAGATACTTAGAGATTGTCTTGTCCACATTCCTGGGGAAAAACAATGAGGCCCAGACAGTTAAAACGATGACAAGGCCTTCATTTCCACTTTTAAAAATTTAACAAACACTTATTGAACACCTCTAGGCTTCAGGGCTGTCAGGCTTTGGGGGACAGAAAGATGATTGTGAGAAGTCCCTGCCTTCAGGGAGCTTATAAGTTTGTCCAGGGAGATGAGCCACCATCTTCAACACTAGACAAAGGGCGTGCCCTCTGAATGGAGGGTAAGGAAGACACAAAGTTAGGAAAACTGGAGTTGCCTCAATGGTCCTAGAGAAGCACTACTGAAAATGTATTCCTTGGAGCATTTGTTCAAATGGACACTTATCTCATCTTTTTAAATTTGCCCGTAGTTATGAGGTACATGTACAATTTTGTTACATGCATAGATTGTTCAGGGAGGTCAAGTTAGGGCTTTTAGAGTATTTGTCTCCCAAATAATGTACCCTGTGCTCATTAACTAATTTTCATCAGATACCCCCCCAAACCTTCACCCTTCGGAGTCTCCACTGTCTACCATTCCGCTCTCCACGTCCACGTGTGCACGTTCTTAGCACCTGCTTGTGAGTGAGAACACACGATATTTGACTGGCTGTGCCTGGCTTGTCTCACTTAAGGTAATGATCTCCAGTTCCATCCACGCTGCCGTAAAAGACATGATTTCATTCTTCTTTTATTGCTGAATAGTATTCCATTGTGAAAAGATGCCACATTTTCTTTATTCAATCCTGTGTTCGTTGATGGCTACTTAGGTTGATTCTACAGCTTTGCCACTGTATTCACGAATAGTGCTGCAATAAACATATGAGTGTGGGTATCTTTTTGCTATATTGATTCCTTTTCCTTTGGGTGTATACCCGATAGTGGGATTGCTGGATTGAAGGGTAGTCCTATTTTAGTTCTTCGAGAAATCTCCATGCTGTTTTCCATGGAGGTTGTACGTATTTACATGCCCACCAACAGTGTATGAGTTCCCTTCTCTACTCATTCTTGCTAACATCTGGTTTTTTTTGCAACTAGACATTTAATTGATATTAAGTAAAAGATAGTTGTTATGTCAGTCAGCTATTGCTACAATAATGCTGAGGAACAAATCAACCCAAACTCAGTCAATAACTATTTATTATTACTTCCTTAGTATGCTCACAGGCCTGTAGGGCAGCAGGGGAGCCTGTGCTCCACGTGTCTCTCTCTCTTCTAGGATGAGCAGGCTACCTAGGGCATGGTCTTCTCATAGTGATGGAGGAATAAGAGGGCAAACTTACCTGCAAAAACATATTCCAAACCTTTAATCATATCATGTCTACCCACATCCCATTGGCTAGATCAAGTCACATGGCCCAATGTTAATGAAGTGGGGAACTGCACTCCACCTATAGTAGCAGGAACTGTGAAATCACAGCAGAGAGTGTGGATACAGAGAGGTGTGAAGGACTAGAAGCAACAGTGCAATCTAACACAGCAGCCGTATTAGTTTAGGGAACCCTGGTGAATTAAGCTGAGATATTGCAGGACTTTTCAGAGCCTTTACAGATGATACACAGCCCTCGCTTTACAGAAGGAAACTTAAGCCAGGAGAGGAAAGTAACTTGACGGGGTTTACACCACTTCTGCAGTGAGAACCCCAACCTAGGCTGGGACTCTTCCCTTCGCCCACACTGCTAGTATGCCCCAGCCATACTGATCTACACAGAGGGGGCTGAAGCAGTGCTTGAAGAGCCCTCCGAGTGACGATGAGGAAAACTGTCCCGTGGGTGAAATGAATGACATGTACTGTGTGGTCGGCTTGTCTGTCTGGGGAACCTTTAGAGAGTTATTTCTCCACTCTATGCTTCAATTTCCCCATTTGTAAAATAGGAATAGTAGATACCGCTATCTCATAGGGCAGTAAATACTTGTAAAGTGCTTAAAATAAGACCAGATATGTAACTAGCCCGCCAAGAACATTAGCTGCTGTTATTATTACTATCCCATCTCCTCTACTATTAGTTTCCCTATCTCTGGATTGTCCCACCCCCTTGATTTCCTTCTCAATACCCCATTCTTGTTATTAGCTGGTTGACAGTGGTACCTACTAGGGTGCATCAGAGAAATAAGTATTATTTTATATTAAAAATGGCGACACTGGAAAGAGTCAAGGTCTAAAGGAGAAGCAGGGAGTAGAGTTAAGTTTGGAAATGAGACCCTTGGCTGATGCCATGTCAAATCTCACTCTCTGGCTGACCATCCGTTCCTTCAGCTATTTGGAAGGAAATAGGCTGAGTTGGACTAGGATGAGAAATTCACCTAAATCTGTGGTTCTTAACCCCAGCTGCCTCTTAGAATCACTAGGGAAGATTTCAAACAACAGCAACAAAACCCTGACCCTACCCCAGACCCATTAGGTCAGAATCTCTGGGCAAGGCCCAAGGAGAGGTATGATTTAGAAGCTTTGCAGGTGATTCTAATGACAGCCACGGACCTGGGTAGGGCATAGGATGGGTCCACAGGAGAGTGTGGAGTCAGAGAGTAGGTGTGTATCCTTCCACTTACCAGCTGTGTTCCCTCAGGGGAACATGACCTAGTTCCCCTGAGCCTCATTTTCTTTTTCCTCTATTTCCTTCTAAAATGGGAATAATATTTGCCATCTTGCTGAGATTTTGTAAGAAGGAAACAAAAACCTATGCAATGCCCTTCCGATGGTTGGCACATGGAATGGGCTTTAAAGTATGAAATGCCTGACGAATCAGTAACAGGAACACTGAAAAGCAGGGTTAGTAGCATCTAATCCCAGCCTGGGGCCGTTTGGCTCCCTCCTCCCTGTTTGGGGGTCATTGACTGCTGTGCTCATAGGCCTAAGTCCACTGCAAGGTGGAGGATGGAGTCCTGAAGGGGAGGCTTGCTGCCCAGTTATTCAGTTTATTTACTGATCAAAAACACCAGGCCTCTGGAAGAGCAAAGGTCGAAATTCAGTCCTTCTGATGCCAAGTCTTGTGCCCACAGGCCTGGCCCACCTCTGGAAGCTGCTTAATCAATCCTCCCAGAGTGGCGTATCATTCTAAGTCACATGGAAGTGCTGTCTAGGCTAGCTCTGGTCTTGCTTGTTCTTTCTTAGATTGCAGATAAGGATGCCAGAAAGAGCTTGTACAGTCCACTGTACCAACCTGTCATTCTGGCCCTAACCGCGTCAGCCGACAGCCCAATTGGGCAGAAGGCTGGGATGCTGGAAACTAACATGGGGCAGCTGTTGGGAGTGGAGGTGTCAGGCAAGGTGTAAATAGTGGGCTAGAAGGCTCCTTCAGGTGCTGAGAGGCCTGGATTCTGGCCAGGTGCATGCTTAGCATGTGACAGCTTCCATGCTTCTGTTCTGAGAATTTATCAGTAACTCAGGATCTTTGATGAAACAGCTGGGTTCTTGACTCTCACAGCCTCCCACTCAAAAGTAGAGGGCCTGACAAACTAACCTCCAGATAGACACTTTAAATCTTTATATCAGCAGTTAAGAAATTATTTAAAAAAAAATCCTGCTACCTGTAACTCTTTCTCACTTTGTCTTCTGCTCAGTGCCACCAGTCCAGCAGATTTTGTAGGCTTGACTCTCCGTAGCTTGTATTATGGAAATAGTGCCCCCACCTGCCCCCCAGCTTGAATGGCCTGGTGTGACTCATGAAATCTGCTGGATCCTTCCTTTAGGTGTCTGGGGGTGGCAGCATCCAGATTCCAGGCAGCCCTGTGTATGCAGTATGTGATCTTTCCACCCTAATAGTGAAACAAAAACGAACAGTGCAAAGGAATTAACAACAACAAATTAGTTTTGCAAACATAACAAATAAAAGCTGAATTTTCTATTGTTTTTGCATTTTTTTCATTTTTAAAAATTGTTTGGGATTCATTGAGGGTAGAAAGAAATAGATTACACTGATTGATTGCATTTGTTAGGTAAAGTCCCTCTTTTTTTCTTTTTTTTTTTGAGACAGAGCCTCAAGCTGTCACCCTGGATAGAGTGCAGTGGCATCACAGCTCACAGCAACTTTCAACTCCTGGGCTCAAGCGAGTCTCCTGCCTCCACCTCCCAAGTAGCTGGGACTACGGGCGC
>CAUYRH010135201.1:0-20438 GCA_963574655.1 Perodicticus potto | reverse complement strand
TTTTTTTTTTTTTTTGTAGAGACAGAGTCTCACTTTATCGCCCTCAGTAGAGTGCTGTGGCATCACAGCTCACAGCAACCTCCAACTCCTGGGCTTAGGCGATTCTCTTGCCTCAGCCTCCCGAGTAGCTGGGACTACAGGTGCCCGCCACAACGCCCGGCTATTTTTTGTTTTGCAGCTTGGCTGAGGCCGGGTTTGAACCTACCACCTTCAGTATATGGGGCCGGCGCCCTACTCGCTGAGCCACAGGCACTGCCAGTAGGTAAGAACTTACTACTGCCATTTTATAATTTGTTTTCTCATTATTTGGGATATACTTTGTTTCTTCGAGTCTTGCTCTCTTCCTTTGTGATCTGAAGGTTTTCTGTTGTGGTATGCTTTGAATTCTACTTATGTTTTGTGCATCCACTATAGATCTTTTTGTGATTACCATGATCTTTGCAAATAAATAAGTTCACATTGTCATCATATCCTAAACGTTTGCAATTACCTTGGTAATTGAAAAATAAATACAAGGATTTTCAAAGAAAACAAGGAGATTCAAGGATCCATTTAAAGAATGAATTATGTCTGAGTAGCAGCCAAATTTTTAAGGTAACTGAGTCTAGGGTCCTTATTTAGAACATGCTTAAGATTGAGCTACAATCTAGAGTCCTCACAGCAACTAAGACTTGCACAGTGTATATGTATAAACGAAATGGTATAAACAGTGTTCCACATTTTGGCAAACCCCTTGTTATTTTCAGACTATCCTGTGGGATAGATAAAGAGCTCCTCTAAATTGTAGTTTATAAAGTTTTTCAAGCACATTTTCCTTCCCCCCCTTCCAAGTAGGCATTAAAAAAAAACCCCAGTGCTCAGAGCATGACGGACATATTAATATGAATATTTTATATTAGTCTCGGCTGCCTAAAGTTTTCAAGGGGAAATTTTATTATTGGTCAAAGATCCTGAGATGGAAACTCACCAGCCCGCTGACAATGGTAAAGCATTCCCACCAGAGCTTCAGAGTGGAACACCTGTTCTTAGGACTATTTACTGTGGTAGGAGTTAGGAATTTGCAGAGAATGTGTTTGGGAGGAAGAAGTGGTCTATGCCGTGTATTCTAAGCCTCCGTTTCCTTTTTCTAATTTCGTAAGTATTGTTTTGGTAGCATTCTTCTTTATGCATTTCTCTTATTATTTTTTCAAGAGATGAAATCTTGCTGTGTTACCCAGGCTAGTTTTGAACTCCTAGGCTCAAGGAACCCGGCCTCAGCCTCCCAGGTAGCTGAGATTATAGGCATTGCACAACCGCACCCAACTTTGTTACTCAATTTTTTTTTTTTTTTGAGACAGAACCTCAAGCTGTCACCCTGGATAGAGTGCCGTTGCATCACAGCTCACAGCAACCTCCAATTCCTGTGCTCAAGCGAGTCTCTTGCCTCTGCCTCCCAAGTAGCTGGGACTACAGGCGCCCGCCACAACGCCCGGCCATTTTTTGGTTGCAGCTATCATTGTTGTTTGGCGGGCCTGGGCTGGATTCAAACTCGCCAGCTCAGGTGTATGTGGCTGCTGCCTTAGCCACTTGAGCCACAGGCACCAAGCCTGTTACTCAATTTTTGATAGAACAAAAAATCACCCTACCACACAGAAACAAAAATCTATCTTGTATGTGTATCTAAAACTTGGGATCTTTCTCATACTCGGCTCGTAATTTTTACTTTCACATTTTTATTTATCTAAACCATGAGAAAACTTTAAGAATCACTTAAGCTTGAACTGTCACAGATTAGACTTTTCCATATACTGCATTATGGAACCCTCCTGCTACAACTTCTGAAATGCAGGTTACAATTAAAGCCTCTTTCCATGCCTACTCCTACTACCCTAGGTGGAGTTAGCACCATAGCTACATTAATTTAAACTTTATTCTTGTGATGATATTCGAGTATTTTCAGCTTTCTGGGCACATGGGAGGACTGTACTTCTCAGCATCCTTGTGACAGGGTGGGACCACGTGTCTTGTTTGGGCCAGTAGGTTGTGAGGTATAACGTCCACTACTTCTAGGCCAGAGCATTTCATTGCACTTTCACTCTGCCCAGGTCACAGGTAACTTTTGTGACACTGGGGCAATGGGACGAGGAGATATGCAGCCATGCCTCCAGCCAACCCACAATGGACACTGAATGTGAGCAAGACCTCTCTTTTGACAAGCCATTTAGATTTAAGGTTGTAACCACAGCATAACCTGACCTATCCATGCTAATCTCCGCCACCCACTAATCTGGTCATAGCACTCCCCTGTACAAGTAAGTAATCTCTAAGTAACAAAGTACAAACTCTTTAGTCATTCAAGGCTTTTTGTAACTTGGCCTGAGAGTATCTTCCAGCCTCAGCTTCCGTTTCTAAACAGAGTTAAATAGCCTTCGTAAGAATCCACTGAGCATGTCCCACAGTAACCTTTCTCCAATGCCCACACCCAGCATCTGTAACTAATGAAGAAGGGGCAGAACTTAGGTCTTTCACCAATGGCTAAGAACTTCCCACACTGACCCTTCCTAATTCTACTCCCTCTTTCTGGAACTCCTGTGAAACTGAAGTTGAAGCTTCTCATTTTGAACTTCTTGACCTCTAACCTCTCTTTCCTGCATTCTGTCACCTTCTCTCTCTGCTGTACTCCAGGTGTTCCATCCTCCAGTTCACCAATCCCCTCTTGAGTGGGAACATCCAGGTTTCTCCCCAGGGCTAGAGAACTGGGGAGTGTTTTTCTACTCTGAATTTCAGTTTTTTCATTTTTGGACCCCTGGGCGTTTTTTTAGAGCTTTCTTGTGCACTCTGCTAGGCATTTAGTAGATATTAACTTATCATCAAGCAGTTCTGGGTATTTAAGAGCACACACACAAAAAAACAAAAAATAACAACACCTTTAGGGTTATCTTACAAAAGCCATAGCGTGTCACAAACAAAAATTCTGTATCATGTTTTGCACATACTTTTTATTTGTTGAATAAATGAATATTTATCAATATGTACATAACCACATAGAGCGAGCACTATATTTAGAGCAAAATATTTGGGTTCTAATATGCAAAGCCATTTACCAGCTATGAGGGCTTAGGCAAAGAACTTTATCTGAGCTTAGCTTCCTCCACTGTAAAACTAGGCTATTCAGACCTGTGTGGCCTACCACATAGGTTTATTGCAAGGTTCAAATGCAGAAACAATGAAAGTGCTATGAATACAACTTAGAGCAATACAAATATAACAAGTAACAGCAATTGAATTTCAAGTTGAAGAATACTCACACCCTCGGTTTGTACCGATGGAGTCAACGAGAAAGTGACAATAGCTGATTACTAATGAGAATGAATACGCCATTCTTCGGAGTGGGAAGAATTTTGCAATATCCTGTAGCCTGTTCCTATAACTAATCACTTCCTAAACTTCATGGAGATGTCAGAGACCCACCATCAATAACTCTCTCACAGAAGCACAAGGGCCAAATGTCCCACGTTTATTTACAAATGAAATGTGTTTAATACAGTTATGATGGATGTAGTGCGTAACACCTGACAGCAGCAAGACCTTTTGAGGAACCGAACATTGACTACAGTATATCATGCAAGTATCTCTATATACACAAAAGAATTTTTTCTTAAAAAAAAAAAAAGTACAAAACATGTTCAGGGATAAATATTAAGATACAAAATGCAAAAGAAAACATAAAACAAAAACCAAAAATAGAACTCTCCCAGAGAACTATAAACGGAAGGGACAGAAGAGTACCTCTGTTGCATTTAGTAAAGCAGGACTATTGACATTAAATGTACTTATTGAAATGACTGAACTAAACCAGGTGGCTCAGTGCTTCATCTAATGGCCGATTGCAATACACAGGCTGCTGCATTGCTAAGTCGGTGGTCGAAGTTGTGCATCCCAACTCTAAGTACCAGGACATTTGGCAGTAGCACCCAGAACAGGAAACGCCAACTCTTTTGACAGCGAAGGGTTAAGTCAACTGTGATTTTTTTTTTTCCTGTCAAGAGCCAGAGAAATACTTGATATTCTTAGTTGTGTTTCTGTAACAGTTAATAAATTATGTGACAAAAAACCTGACTATATAAATCTACTGGTCTAACTACGTATTTGTAACTTTTATAGTAGTCCAGCCCTTTCGTAACCTCATCTTCTTGTGCTCTTTAAGCCAGCCTTGCAAATTTGCCCAGAAAATAACCAAAATGGAGTTTCTGTTCCCCTCCCCCCTTTAGAATACCCTTGGTTCCCCATCCCTCAAGATGCAATTAAGGAAATCTACATTCTTCACTGGATTCCTGGCCTAAGTTTCTACTCACTGCTGGGAAAGAGGCTCCCTGCAAGGCTGCTTTTAAACACCATTTGGCGTGGCCTGAAAAATAATGCCGCGCCCGCACCAGAGTGCAGTTGTGTCTTGACAGTGTGCTAACTCGCTCAGAGCAGGCACGTTGAGGGTAGTGCTAAGACACTTAAAAGTTCCTAGTGTTTTTGAGACCCACAATTCTCTATAATTTATGTAGTGAATTCTAAAAATTAAAAACTCTAAAAAAGGCATTATTTTAGCCTGGAATTAGTTAACCCATTCAAATTCGTAACATACAAAGTGATTTATTTGAATGCAGGAACTGCCCCTGTTACTAAGAACTCTGTTTTAAAGAAACGGTACAAAAAGAAAACTTCTAACCCCAAAACAAAACGGAACGAAACAGAAGTCAATATTTTCCACTAAATACTGATACAAACATGTAACAAAGAGTATAAAAAGTTATTCATTTAAATATATACAAACTCTTTTAACTCAAATACTGCTTTAATACTTATCGAGGATATATACCACGAGGTGAAGGTATGTGGAAAGAGAATATATTGCAACAGCCTAGACAGTACTGTTAACTCTATTATACTGCAAACTTTTTGTAACAAAAATGTCTTTTTTTATTCCAATGTGGACAGGGATTTTCCTTATGGAACATCTGTGGCTATTTCTCAGCTGAACTCATTCGTTTGGATTTAATGAAGGCCATGCCGTGTGTCCGCATGTGAGTATTTAAGGCAGCTTCAGTTTCAAAAGTTTTTGCGCACACTTTGCACTTTCTGTCTGACACGGCGCCATCAGGGGACTCGTCCTCGGGGCTGGGTTTGTTCTCTTGCTGGTTGTCTTCCCCGGCCCCATTCTGCTTGGACACTGGCTGAGGTTCCTTCAATTTGTGCACGATGAAGAGGTGCCTGGACAGGGAGACGTGAGAAGTGTAGCAGAGGCCGCACTCCCGGCACTGGTAGGAGGAACCATCCGATTTGTGCTGAGGGATGTGTTCGTGGAACTGCAGCAGGTTTTCAGTGGTGAAGCCACACACGGCACATTTGTGAACCTTAAAAACATTGATCTTCAGCTTTTTCAGTGGTTGAGTGATCGCTCCTCTGGGAGGCCTGAACTCTAGAACTGGTTCTTCCAGCTTCCTCTTGGGACTGGGAACCTTTGAGTGGGGGTAGGGAGGAGAAAAAATGACAACTGTGAAAACCATCCTGCTGTACAGATAAATGATCACTTCTCACTTTAGAGCTGCTAGGAAAACATGCTGGTATGCTCTGAAATTTAGGGGGTGCTAATGCCACATACCTGCCACCCCAGCTGAGACCACTTTCCTGTGCTCCAGCCACTGGGGCCCGACAGTGGACAGATAAGCCCCTGTATTTGTGGAGTTTATGTTCCAGTGGAAGGAACATAAACACAAAACAGAAAATCCACAGCCCAGGTGAGCCAACTCCAGCAGGGCATGATGGAGGCTGGGGAAGCAGCAGGTGTGAGTGTCAGGTGACATCTGGACAGAGGACTGGCACATCAGGGGACTCGGCTGGCCAGAGGGGCAGAGTGCCAGGAGACCACAGGGGACAGCGCAGCAAGGGGCAGATGGGTTGTGAGAGATGGGGGGCTGTGCTTTTCCTTAAGACGGGGAGCTGCTGGCTGCCCCCTCATCTTCATACTCCTCCCCTCACTGTACTCGCCTTTCTCCTCTCCCTTCTAGTTTCCTAAAAATCCAAGCCACAGTGACATGCCGCCACCCCCACCCCGTGGCCCACTGCTCCTGTCCTGTTCACAGATACCTTCACACACCAGCCTGACCGGAAGCTACCTGTGCACGCATGTTCTCTGACCCACTGGAGGGGAGGGACTGCATATTAATGTGACAGTACTCTCACGTGTATTCTGACAAGTACTTAATTCACTCTCTGAATGCACACACGTGCTTTACCCAGGGACACTCTAGATCAGTGGATCTCAAGCTGTGGGTCGCGACCCAGGAACTGTATTAAAGGGTTGCAGCATTAGGAAGATTGAGAACCACTGCTCTAGACTCAGCACCAAAGACCATGGCGCCTTCTGTATGTCTGCTCACTACGGCTTTCTTTACCTCAAGTAGCACTCAGCACACTTGACCCCCTGCACGTGGGCGCCTATGTACGCATATATTGTTGCCTAACTGAAGTTGACATTTATTGATACAATCAAAAATTCATGCTTTATTCTTTTATCATGACAAGAAGAATTAAGGAATCACAACTCTTATTATTGGTATAATCACAACCAACATGTTGCCAATGAAAAAAATCTAGCTTTGGCTCGGCACCCATAGCACAGTGGTTACGGCGCCGGCCATATACACGGAGACAGGCGGGTCCAAACCCAGCCTGGGCCAGCTAAACAACAAGGACGACTGCCACAAAAAAAACAGCCGGGCGTTGTGGCAGGTGCCTGTCGTTCCTCCTGTAGTTCTACTCAGGAGGCTGAGGCAAGAGAATCACTTAAGCCCAAGAGTTCGAGGTT
Source organism: Perodicticus potto (assembly GCA_963574655.1). Classification (NCBI taxonomy): domain Eukaryota; kingdom Metazoa; phylum Chordata; class Mammalia; order Primates; family Lorisidae; genus Perodicticus; species Perodicticus potto. Next base: position 13,600 of record CAUYRH010135201.1, on the reverse strand, counting down.
GCTGTGAGCTAAGGTGATGCCACTGCACTCTACCGAAGGTGACATGGCGAAGCTCTGTCTCAAAAAAGAAAAGAAAAGAAAAAGAAAAAAATCTAGCTTTAACATATTCCTTCTAGCTAAGAGACAATTTCCCTAAGTCAACATAAAATTCAAATATGCAAATAGATCCCTAAAGCTGTTTCAGGCAGGATACAGGGGAAAGAAAGCTTCATAAAAAGAAGCAGATGAGAGGTCAGGACGGGTGAGAGGAGACTGTGCATTATTTCATACCTGTAGGCGCAGTCTGTATTTTAGGCCTGTAACTAGACAGAAATGCAAATGAAAGGAATGACGGGGAAAGCAAATCAACACAACCTCCCCGTAAAGCAAACGCCCACGATGTTTCACCTTGGCATCTTCTTTTATCTCCACTTCTTCCTCGGTGGTGGCTTCCGTCATTTCTTTCAGGTCAGGATCCTTAATGCCGTGCATCAGCTGGATGTGCTTCTCCAGCATCAGCCGTTTGGTAAAGGTGCGCCTGGAGTCTGGGCAGTGCCTGTGGGACAAAGGGGAGGGAGGTAACGCCCCTGCTAACACCACCAGCTCAGTTCTGAAAGATCTTCACCAGCCAACAGCACGCTCGGATGCTCAGGAGAGGCACAGTGAGCTCAACTCAGACCTAAGGCTCAAAGAGAAATACACCAACTTTGCTAGGAATCATAGCTTCCAATTTGTGAAACTTCTTTTGGGGGGGCGGGCAGTTTTGGGCCAGGGCTGGGTTTGAACCCGCCAACCTCCAGCATATGGGGCCGATGCCCTACTCCTTGGATCCACAGGCGCCACCTGAAACTTTTTTTTTTTTACAGCTTTTGTTAAAAGCTCTCTGTTGGGTTTTGTGCCCAAATAGTTCCAGCCTAATTTGTTCAGATGGAATATTTACTTTCTAGGTTTTGCTTTAAAGTATTACTTTAAACTTAAAGCCATTTAGAATCATAAAGTGGAAAATATCAAATTTCAAAACTATTCTCAGCATTGTCATGACAGACACTTCAGTATGAAGGAAGTCCCTCCCTGACCCCTCATGCTGATTTTCATTATTCTTGGCCGCTCTGCTGGGACAAAGGCAGAGCGTCCTGCCCAAACTCATGAACACACACGCATATGCATGTTTGTAATCACAGCACTCAGATATGTTCAGTATAGTATAGATTAAAATGTAAAAAATTATAAACAGATTCAAAATAAGTTAATCATTTAAGTTTTCATTTTATCTCGTGCAATATAATGCTATGAGTAAGACATTAACAATGCCACTCTCGACTGGGCATGGTGGCTCATGCCTATAATCCTAACAGCCTGGGAGGCCAAGGCAGGAGGATTTCTTAAACTTACGAGTTCGAGACCAGCCTAAACAAGAGTGAGATCCTGTCTCTACTAAAAACAGAAAAAATTAGCCATGTATTGTGGCAGGCACCTGTAGTTCTAGCTACTCAGGAGGCTGAGGCAGGAGGATCTCTTGAGATCAAGAGTTTGAGGCTGTTGTGAGCTAGGCTGATGCTACAGCACTCCAGCCTGGGCAACAGAGTAAGACAAAAGGCTTCTATGGATTTTATGACTGGCCCCAAACTGGGATTTCACAATAGGAACCCTCTTCAGGGGCAGGATCCATCACTACCACCGGAGGACAAACACTCAGGGAGGATGAGACTTTTGCTGGCAGTAAGTTAGAGCTACGAAGGATCCCAGCATTCTACCACCCTATAGTGACTTCACCAGGAGATAAACAAAACCTCTAGTGAAGGGCAGACCTCCATCTTCTTAGCCCAGGGCATCCTCCTAAGTTATGATTCTTTTTATCTGGTCTCAAAACACAGACTTTATTTATGAAATCACTCCTAACTTCAATTTCACCAAGGAGAGGAAACTTCCCCTAACTAGGCAGGTCATCATAAACCCCCACACATCTGACTGCCAATCTGTGTGACCCTCCAGATCCACGGGGTCCACTTGGCTCTGCTCTAAACACTTTTTTTTTTTTTTGAGACAGAGTCTCACTATGTCACCCTCTGTAGAGTACCTCACAGCCCACAGCAACCTCAAACTCTTGGGCTCCAGTGATTCCCGTGCCTCAGCTTCCCAGTAGCTGCGACGACAGGCGTCAGATCAAACACATGTGCAAACTACTGGCTCTACCTTCAGAGTCCTTTCTCTCTCATGGGAAGCGCCCTGTTACGCTGCCCACTTCAGGCATGTTCTAAGTAAGTGATAAAGGTTTTCCACTAATAATAACACACATTTCGGTTGTCAGATACAGAGAAGTAGCTTGTGACCGTCCACTGGGATCTGGTTTGATGGTGGCCTGGTCACTCCCTTGAATTTGGTCTCATGCAATAACATGTCCTGAAAACAAGCTGTCCTACCTCCTGTGGCAAATGTGGCCAAGGACCTGGTCTAGGTCTGAATCTGTAACTAGGCCATGCCAGGGCCTCCTCGGAAGCCCTGAGTAAACCAACCAGCCAATCAACCTGCTCACCCTGCCAAATCGCTGTGCCACGGTTCAGAGTAGTTGGCAGGCATCTCGTCTACCTGCTCACTGCACATCAATCACTTCCTCAAAACTCTCAGGAACAACACACAGTAGAACTTCTGTAAGTTGACCACCGAGGGACTGTAACAAGCTTGTCAGCATACAGAGGTGGTCGACATAAAGAACTAGGCCCACTGCACTGACCGATACCTACATGTGGTGCACATCTGGTCTATGAAAATCAGGTCAACTACAGGAGGCCAGTGCAGGGAGATGGCAGCTACGGCGCTTCCACCACCTCATATGCCTCTGGGTAACACGAGAGTGTACACTGACAGCACCGGAAAATGCTCCTTAATATATTAATATTTTTAAGGGTGACCACACAATCCAAAACTGTATGCCAACACCAGAGAACATAATCTCAGAAACATGATCTAGCGACTGTGGAGCACAGCAAGTTAATGATAAAATGCAGAAAAGCTCGGAGAAGTCAGTGCCCCCTCGGTCCTCTGGCTGAGCATCCCGAGAGGAGCCCTGACTTACGAGCAGGCGTACACTTTCCTGATGCCTTTGTGCTTGATTCGGTTGTGCCGGCACAGGCTGTGGGATGAGCTGAAGGACTTGTCACACTGGCGGCAGGGGTGTTTCTTCATTTGCTTTATGAGGAGAAAAGAGAGAAATAATCACTTAAAGGAATGAAAAGCAGAAATATTGAAAAAATTGAGAAACTTTTTGCAATGATTTAATTTAAACAATCATTGGTATAGATTGAGTGTCCCCAATCCAAAATCCAAAGTTTTTGCAAAATCTGCGACTCACCCAACCCCAGACATGAGGCAGCGACAAGTGGAGAATTCCACACCTGACTGTGTGGGATGGGTCAGAGTCAAAACTTTGTTTCATGTACAAAATTATTAAAAATATTGTAAAAAATTACCTGCAGGCTATATATGTGTAACGCACATATATGCAAAACAAATGAATTTCCTATTGAGTCTTGGGTCCTACCCCTAACATTATAAATATATAAATATACCAAACTTCTGAGAAAAAACTTCCAAAATTTGAAATAATCTAGTCCCAAGAATTTTGGATCAGGGATATTCAACCTGTATTTAGTAATATAATAATAAATCTAGAACATTCTTTTTTAAAAAGCAATAAAAACGGAGGGCAGGGCTGGGGCAAATTTCAGGAAGATAGGTTTAACTTTATCATAAAAATTATATATTTTTCTCTCAAATATTGTTGATTTAACATAAACATCCAAGTATTTGAAACAAAACATTACATTTTTTTGCAAAAGAGATATGTCACTTTTTAAAAAGAAGACAAAATATGAAAATACTATTTCAGTAAACAACAAATTGAGCAATTACATTATGTCTATAGAAAGAATATGCATTCATCTTATCCAGTTTGCCACATTAAATTAATTCTCTGGCTAATTTTAAACATTTTAAAACTTTACCCTTTAAGGATTAAGTAATTATTATTTAAGAGAAGAATTTTCTAGAAGACTTTTTGTTTCAAACTAATACCATTCAATAATCTCAAGAACACAGAACTTTAAAACTACTTTAAGGAGGCTGCCTGCTGGTATCTGGGGGGTGGTGGGGATGAGAGAGAATGTGTGTGCAAGCTATTAAGTAGACAAGCCTGATTTTTTTTCCCCCCATTTAGAAGTTTCCCACTCTGGCTAAGACATAACTTAGCCAATGTATTTCCATGCAGAACCTTTGAAGTAAATTGGTGGCTTAACTTTAAAGCAAATTCCTCGGGTATGATACGCGTAGCAGTCTGGAACTAAACAATGTCATATCACAAGGAAATTAAATCAAGAGCTGTCACAGTCTCGTGAATGAAACAAAATTTGGCTCAACCTTTGTTCAAAACAAAGCTGAAGTGGGAGTAAGTTCTTATGTGAGATAAATTTGCTATTTTTGACTGTAAAGAGAGATAAGTAAGCAATTGCAAGCTAAGTGATAAATGATTTTTTAAAAGTTGTACAATGATTTTTCCACTGATCACCTCCCAAACGTGTCCTTATTCAAATAGGTAGGCAAATCTATTTGAGGGGCTCAGAGTCTGGCTCTGCAGAACCAGAGGTGGGCTGACACCACTTCCATGAGCACCCATTCCCTCAGCTATGAAGTGGCTCACTAGGGTGCTGCCAGACACCAGGACAATTAAAGGGACAGCGTTTGGGAGGTGGAGAAACCTATAATGTTCTGGTAACGGTGACATTACATGTCCAGGTTGCCTTTCAAAAGAGCAGAGAAACACTATCTTTTAAACAAAGCAAATCTGTCTGGTACATATTCACAATGATCTTGAATCCAGACAAAGGCAATAGAGAAATTTTCTTCTCCATGTTAGAAATAAAAGTTGTACCAATGCCTTTATTGTTTTCCTAAGCATATAATTGCTAGGAAAAATATGAAAAGCAAAAATAGAGAATAAAGCAAATAACTAGCTAATGCCTCTCCAAAAGGTATTCTTTTGTAAAATTTTGTGATCACATAAAATAAACCACAAGTAATCCCTGGTCTCTTCAATGTAGCCAAAGAATGAATAAGAAAGAGGTAACAAGTCTTTATTTTCCCCCTACTAGTTCCATGTGCAGAAACAAGTCTTTATTTTAGATCAAAGCTTTAAGATGATCATTAACAAGCAACAGTTCCACTATCTTTCAAAAGGCATTTAAAAATCTACTAGTACCTTAATTCTTTTTGAATTTTTTGTACATAAAAAATCAACAATGTAAATAAAGATCAATAGCAAGAAGCTGAAACATAAGACATCTTTCTAAAAGCAGGACAGTTCTGGCAAATAATAATAGCTGATTCAGAGAAAAATAACCATCACAGACTTAAAGAGAAATACTGTGTATCTAACAATACACTAGGGCAAGAGGCCCCAGAGAAAGGGAAATTGGATTTTCCATGAAGGATTTAATATTCTATTTCTTGTTACTGTGTAGTTACATTAATATTAAAATGAAATTAATAGAGAAATGCCAATAAGGAAACTCTCAGCAGAAAATAAATTAAATGAAGGGCAGCTTAGCTAAACCAAACCTATTTTCAAAGGAGCTGACGATGTGTTAGACATCCTTCTTTTTTATTACCTGAAAAAAAAAAACACAGAAATCAACTCTGCAATCCCAAAACAATAGAGCAGAGTTTCTGATTCACTGATGACAAGAAAATGAGAGGTTTTAACACTAATTTCCAGATCAAAACTGCCATGTTTGCCCCACCTAACAAAACAAATGACTTTCTTCCTCTGTTAAATTTTAAACAGTAACTTATTCAAAAGTATTTTACCTAATTTATTTTCATAACTTCTATCCTTTGAAATTATGAGTTCACACGGCTACTTGAGAACACGGAAAATTTTGTAAGTCAAACAATGGAAAAACAGTGTTAAGAAAGTATACAGTACATGGCTCGGCGCCTGTGGCTCAACAGGCTAAGGCGCCAGCCACGTACACCTGAGCTGGCGGGTTCGAATCCAGCCCGGGCCCGCCAAACAACAATGTTGGCTGCAACCAAAAAATGGCCGGGTGTTGTGGCGGGCGCCTGTAGTCCCAGCTACTTGGGAGGCGGAGGCAGGAGACTCGCTTGAGCCCAGGAATTGGAGGTTGCTATGAGCTGTGATGCCATGGCACTCTTATCCAGGGTGACAGCTTGAGGCTCTGTCTCAAAAAAAGAAAAAGAAAAAAAGAAAGTATACAGTACAGCACACCGTCATCCTTATGTTTAAGATTTTAAGGCCATTTGCTACTGTGGGGCTTGAATGCAGTATAAGCTCAGATTGAAAGAGCCGGGACCTTGAGCGGGCTTTTATAGTTAACATCAGAAAAGCGACATGTATTCCCACTCAATTCTGAGTTATTTTGTTTTCAAAATAACAGAACTCTTTAGAGACATAGGAAACTAATAAGCTGGCAGGGTCCCCCAAATTTATACCATACAATGTTTTAAGAGTAAAATATCAAATGAAACGCTTGAGTACACTTCTTAAACTTCCTCCCTACTCTAACTTTTGACTCTTATCTTCGCTGCTTTCAAGAGAGCACAGCTCCTCCCTTCCTTACCAAAGGACATGCCCAGAGAGCCCTGCCCCTTGGTCAGCCTCTGAGCTCTGGGATATGCACAGCTTCTGAACCCCATTCTTTCTGGGTGGCACTTGCTGGGTGTGTATTGGTTTGCCACAGGCTCCTGCACAACCACACAATTCTTTTTCTGATAACTAGTCCCCCTGTCTTTCTGCTTACAGGCCTCTATTTCAGATGACTTCAGGGAAGTGAGGGAGAAAGGCCCAGCTTCACACAGATGTCTGGCAGGCATCCACTTCTCTACCCTGTCCGGAGGGTCCTACCCCTGGAGACATCCTTACACCAACAAGCAAAGAAGTTCCGACCACCACCCACCCGGAAGCAACCAGACTTAAGACTGAAGGGTGCAGAGTGACTCTCAACCCAGGCTGACACATACCCCATCCACGTGCCTTATGAAAAAGGAAAAACCAAACCAATGACATAATTTAAACATAGGATAGCAGCAGGAAGTCCCTCGGAATTTAACTCCTAAAGCACTGAACACTTCCACTTGGGCATCTATTCTATGTTATACCCACACACTTAGGACAGCCCATTCTGCTGTAACTCAACATACTAGTTCCTAAAAAAAAAAAAACTGTGCTGTAGACAAATCAGGCAAAACAAACAAAATAGGGCTTCTAGCAAAAAATAGAAGTCAAAAACTGTCAGTGATACAGCCAGCAAAACAGTGTGTATATGCTAATGCCTACGTGAAGAAATGTCAAGATACGTAAGAGAATGAGTGACTATGGGTGGCATTGGCAGGAGTAAGACTTTCCACTGCATCCCTTCATATTGTTCAGATTTTTGAACCATGTGAATATTACAGGCAAAAAAAATTTTTTCTGTTGCCTAAAAAAATTTTTAAGTCAGGTTTATTAATAACTTACAAAAGTAAAATGTGCCCTATTCAAAGTACAGTTCTATGGGTTGTGACACATGGGCACAGCTGAGTAACTGCTGCCACAGTCGAGAGAGGAACAGCAGTGTCACTCCCACAATCCCTGGCCCCTACACCCAGCTCTGGGCAACCAGTCTGTTCTCTGTCTCTGTGCTCCTGCTTCATCCATCTGTCCTGGAAATGGAACCAGGCAGCATGGACGGCTGTGTGAGTGGGGCTCCTTCCACTCCACCTAATACACGCGTCACTCACTGTGGTGCTGAATCCATCACTACCCACTCCTCTTCACTGCCGAGCAGTGTCCAGTGTGTTCACAAACCCAAGTGTGTTTATCTATTTATCTAAGGGACATTTACAGGTTGCTTCCAGGTTGCGGGGAACTGTGGACAAAGCTACTGTAACATTCACGTACAGGTTTTTGTGCGAGCATATGATTTGATTTCTCTTGGATAAATACCTAGAAGTGGGTTTACTGAATCATATGTCAAATAACAAACTGTCAAACTGTTTTTCAGAGTGGCTGCCCTTTGCACTCTACCAGTGATGGAGATGAACTCCAGTTGCTCTGAAGCCACTTCCGTACTTGGCATTGCTTTTTTAGTCATTTTACGGAGTGGTCAGTGATATTTCACCATGGTTTTAATTTGAATTTCTCTAATGGTTTATGTTATTAAGGTAAAAGAAATTTCAATTAACAGATTAAAAATACCTACTTATGCAGGGTATCCTTACAGCTGCTATTTTAAATGGCACAAGAACTTTATGGACAGTCTATATAACATTTCCTCCAAAGAAAACTCTGCTATGCAAGTTAAAGGATTTTTTAGGGCATTTTTTTCTTTTTTTATTTTTTTGTTGCCCTGGGTAGAATGCAGTGGGGTCACAGCTCACAGTAACCTCAAACTCTTAGGCTCAAGAGATCCTCCTATCTCAGCCTCCTGAGTAACTGAGACTACAGGCGCCCATCACAAAACCCAGCTAGTTTTTCTATTTTTAGTAGAGATGGGGTCTTGCTCTTGCTCAGACTGGTCTTGAACTCTCAAGCTCAAGCAATCCACCCACTTTGGCCTCCCAGTGTGCTAAGATTACCAGCATGGGCCACCGCGATGTGCCACTGAGTAGGGAATTTTCACTCTCCCATAAGCTCCTTGGGGACATAAGTCAGGAACTGTTTATTTCTGTACCCCTAATATTCAGCATACAGAAAATACTCAGTAAATGTTTACTGTGTGAATTAATAAAGATTCCTTAAACAATTACCTGTAAGAAAAATACCAATAGGTTGTACAAAGTAATCATACTGTGACAAATTCTGGCGGAAGTGCTGGGCTTTTACCACCAGAGCACGGCTTATTTTCTGGAATATGGGCACGACATGAATGTGTTTAAACACTGAGGGGAGTGAGCCTATAAAAATGAGAATATTGAGGACAGAAGGGAGGGAAGAGCCAGTGGGCAGGCGGTAGGGAGGGATTCCGACAGAAGCCACGTGCCGCCTGCAACAGGTGCAATGCTTATTAAAGTCAGGGGTGGGTGGGCGAGGAGGGGACCAGGAAACCAAGGTTCCTGCACATGGGCTTCCATTTTCAAAGTGAAGTATGTGTGGTGTATCTAGATACTAGGCCTTCGTTATCTTTCTTATTTCTTGGATAAAACTAACAAATGCCAACTGCAAAATGAAGGAATAAAGACTGCTCCAATCTTACCCAAAGAAATACCCACTGTCAATTTCTACTGCTAGATCCTTCCCAAATCATTTCTGAGTATATAGCCATGTTGTATTTATATTTATCAAAATGGGCCTATTATTACACAACTTGATTTTTAACCTGATTTTTTTCACTCTTACACATATTTTGATGGTTCTGCATTCTAAACAAGTATGCCATGTTCTACTGCACAAATGGACTGCACCTTAACTGTGTTCTATTAATAATTCTGGCTGTTCCAACCTCTCAGTAACTGCAGATGTAAATGACTGCAATTCAACCAATTATTTCCTTTGAATAAGTTCCTGAAAGTAATCTTTCTAGTTTAGTAGTTGTGAAAAATGTTAAAGCTCCTTGATGCTACTTGCCAAATTCTACTCAAAAAAAGGATTCACAGGGCTCGGCGCCCATAGTACAGTGGTTATAGTATCAGCCACATACACTGAGGCTGGTGGGTTTATATCTGGCCCAAGCCAATTAAAAACAACAATGACAACTCCAACAAAAAATAGCTGGGTGTTATGGTGGGCACCTGTAGTCCCAGCTACTTGTGAGGCTGAGGCAAAATGATTGCTTAAGCCCAAGAGTTTGAGGTTTCTGTGAGCTGTGACGGAACAGCACTTTACTGAGGGTAATAGTGAGACTCTGTCTCAAAAAAAAAAAAAAAAAGGATTCACAGTACCACCATTTGTTTGTTCACCTAGTGTTTATGACACAAGATAATTATTCTTCAACTCTGCCAAAGTGATGGGTAAAATACATTTCACTTTCTGCAATGCCTGGTGATCCTCAACACTCATCCATATATTTATTCCTCGGCCATCAGTATTTCTTCAGTGAACTCCCAGACTACATCCCTGATGTGGTTTCCCATGGAGTGAGAGCCTTGGGTCATCCACGAATGTGACAGGAAGAAGACGCCAGACGTGTGACAGGACCTGAGCAGAGGAGAGACAGGACCAACATATGCTAGATGGGTCATTCCAGCTGCAAGTGTGGAAGCAGGGAAGCCTGTGAGGAGAGTAGCTGCCAAGGTCCAGCATAGAGATTATGAGCCCCGGACTTGGAAAGCAAAGGAGGTGGAGATGAAAGTTAGGCTTCGATGTAACTCTCAAGAATGGAGAGCTAGTAGCATCTGTGGATGGGCTAAATGTGAGTAAAAAGAGGGAGAAGAAGAGGAACCAAGGATCACTCCAAAATCGCTGGGTTGAGAGGACCTGGGAGAACAGATGACAGTTGTAGAGAAAGACTAGGGGCAAAGCAGGAATAGGGACAGAGAGAAATCGAGTTAGATTCTGGACATGTTAACTTTTTTTTTTTTTTTTGAGACAGAGCCTTAAGCTGTCACTCTGGATACAGTGCCGTGGCATCACAGTTCACAGCAACCTCCAATTCCTGGGCTCAAGCGAGTCTCCTGCCTTTGCCTCCCAAGTAGCTGGGACTACAGGCATCTGCCACAACGCCCCACTATTTTTGGGTTGCAGCCATCATTGTTGTTTGGCGGGCCCAGGCTGGATTCAAACCCGCCAGCTCAAATGTACATAGCTGGCACCTTAGCCCATTGTGCCACAGGCGCCGAGCCGGGACATGTTAACTTTGATAGCCCACTGGGGATGAAGCAGAAAAGCTAAACAGGTGGGCAGATTCAAGTTCAGAGCTCAACAGATACAAATCCAAGAGTCACTAGGATATAGAGATGACATTTAAAGTCATGGGCCTGGGTGACAGCATCAACACTTACAAGCTGGAAAGGTGACAAAGACTGAGAAGGCTGATGGAAGATGAGAACTAAGAGAAAATAGCATCCTGGAGCCCAGAAATGAAAGCATTTTAAAACAAGTGCTTCAGATTGGGCATGTGAGAAGAAGGCTGAGAAAGCCAAGTCCCCCAGGCTCAGGACAGGGAAGTCACCCGAGACCTCGACAAGAGTGGTTCTGATGGAACAGCAAGACAAAAGCCTAAATGGAAGACACAAAGCCACTTCCAAAATGACATGCTTCACGATGACCAGAGAACAGTCTTTTTGAGAATGATCGGGGAAAAACTAGAGGCAGGAGAGAGGAGACAGCATAGTTGGGATATCCCTGAGTGGCCCACAGGGGGCTGGATCGAGCACACAAGTGGAGGGGTGGTCCTCACAGAGGGACACTGAGTCATGTTTCATTTATTAAAAAAAAAAAAGTTCCCCCTGTGATCAGATGCACAAGGGTCTTCACTGTGCTGCTCCGTATGTGGAAGGCAAGCTCCAACTTCCTATCTCTCCAGCCTGTCCACAATCTAACCCTCAACCTGGCACCTCAATTGCATGCATCTCCTGGAACTTTAAAAACTTTCCATTCAAGGCCAAATTCATACTTGCTGAAGAGGACAGTGTGCTCTTCCCCTGCCCATCTGAAAAGGATATGCTCTCCTTGAGGTCATTCATGCACTGTCCACCTCTTGGGCTGGCCCAGTTCTTGGTTCCTTGGTGGCCCTCCTCAACTTCCCCGGCCACAACGGCTCCCTCTTAGCCATGTCTCACACGGCTACAGACAGACGGCTATGCACGCCCAGATGCATCAGTTGCTGTTAGAGGGACACGACTTCTGTGGGGCTCAGGTAGCCGTACAGAGAAAGGACTTGGGCTTGCCTGGCTCATTGTCCCAACCTCCCCCGTGTGCTTTCTGACATATAAATCTGACTCCGGATTCACCTGGGGTGGCCTCCCACTGTGTCATGCCGGCTAGTGCCACATCCATCTTTCTTCTCTTGCTGCTCTGGGTTCAGGGCAAGTTCCTCTTATGGAGGCTTTATTTTTTATTTTATTTTATTTTTTTTGAGAAAGAGTCTCATTTTATCGCCCTCGGTAGAGTGCCATGGTGTCACACAGCTCACAGCAACCTCCAACTCCTGGGCTCAAGAGATTCTCTTGCCTCAGCCTCCTGAGTAGCTGGGACTACAGGCACCCACCACAACACCCAGCTATTTTTCTGTTTTTGCAGTTTGGCCGAGGCCGGGCTTGAACCCGCCACCTTCGGTATATGGGGCCGGCACCCTACTCGATGAGCCACAGGCGCCACCCCCATCTTATGCAGGCTTTAAACACCTCTTTAGGTAGTATTAATATTTCTACAGTGAAGGCTTCCCTGGAACCTCCTAACCAATCCCCCATGAAACGCTGATGCTCAAATCCCTGCTTCCTGAACCTGAGATCTCATTCTAATTCTTCCCTTGCATGTGTCACACCTCATTTTAATTTTTAATTCAATTCTATCCTCCTCTGGACTCTTTAAAGGTTAGACTGTCTTACATTGTTCATTATATTCACAAAGTCTCAACAAGAAATGAGCTGAAATCTAAATTCTAAGTATTTTCCATTTAGCACTCAATTATATAGCACTTGTGATTCTTCTGAGGGTATCATTTTACATGCAGCTCTTAACACTAGTTTTCGCTTCTAAAATGTTGTATGTTTTATTTTTCTACCAAGTGTAAGTATCTATAGGGCACGGAGTATATTTTACACTTCTTTTATACTAGCCCATAACAAATATTGTGCAACTGGATATTAATAGTTACTAAACAAAACAGGTACATACAGAAGAAATACAGTAAAAAGTTAAACATGCCCAAGATATGAATGGCCTATTCTGACGGTCTCAGACCTGTGTGTTGCACCTATAATATGTATATACCTGGAGAAACCAAAGACAACTTAAGACAGATATACAATAGAATAATAAACCTGACAGGTTTATTGAAAGGTCTACAGTCTGGTATGTCTCCTATAAAATAAATCAGTTTTCTCTATAGAACAGCAGTGTGCTAAGATATCTAAAGTATATCCCAGAAAGGTGTTTTTTCTGGGCAGAGCCTGTAGCTCTGTGGGTAGGGCACCAGCCACATACACCCAGGTTGGCAGGTTCGAACCTGGCCTGGGCCAGCTAAACAACAATGACAACTGCAACAACAACAAAATAGCTAGGCGTCATGGCAGGCTCCCAGTTACTTAGGAGGCTAAGGCAAGAGAATTGCTTAAGCCCAAGAGTTTGAGATTGCTGTGACACCACGGCACTCTACCAAGGGTGACATAGTGAGACTCTGTCTCAAAAAAATAAAACACAGGCTCGGCACCTGTGGCTCAATGGGCTAAGGCGCCAGCTACGTACACCTGAGCTGGCGGGTTCGAATCCAGCCCGGGGCCCGCCAAACAACAACGATGGCTGCAACCAAAAAATGGCTGGGCGTTGTGGCGGGTGCCTGTAGTCCCAGCTACTTGGGAGGCGGAGGCAAGAGACTCACTTGAGCCCAGGAATTGGAGGTTGCTGTGAGTTGCGATGCCACGGCACTCTATCCAGGGTGACAGCTTGGGGCTCTGTCTCAAAAATAAATAA